>CAUYQU010000495.1:0-26437 GCA_963574635.1 Cheracebus regulus
TTGACTTGAAAAGAAAATGTCTAGGAAAGGGTGAGAAATGCCAGTTATAGGTGAAGGGGAGGAAGGCAGCAAACCACACTGCCATGTATGTACCTATGCAACAATCCTGCATGTTCTTCACATGTACCCCAAAACCTAAAATGCAATAAAAAAAAAACCAACCTTTACCTCCCATCCCCACGTGCTTTTGGGACGATTTGCCCCCTCTCTCATGGCCTGTCCTGGGGGTGTGAGGAGACATGCCGGGCCGCCGTTTCTGTGCCGGGTCATCATTTTGCTGGCCACAGGTGGTTAGGAAGCGGGGAAGAACTGGACTCTGCTAGGCCAATGGGGCCCTGCCCCTCTCCTGGGAATTTGAATTATATGACCCTGAATGGCCCTCAGGTAGCTCTGGGGTACCCAAATGCAACAAGTCAGAGAATGTCATGGAAACCCGTGGGCAACTTGAAGTAATGACAGAGTAGAAACTAAGAGAGAGAGACACAGGGAACTACGCAGTTCCCACAATTGAAGGGAGGGCGGGCAGCTGCCTGGTCGCTGCCCATTTTCCTAAGGCCTGCATTGTAATGATGTGAGATTGTCTGACAGCCTCATAATAAAAATTATTTTAACCATATACTCCCCACCAAAGACCTGGGTGACAAATGATCTAAAATTATCACACAGATCGGGCACACCAATGGCATGTGGCCTCTGAATCAGGGGAGTAAGTATTTCTCCTGTCTGTGGTATTCAGATGGGGAATATGGTTTTGCATCTGGGAAAGCGTTGTATTTTAAGCACAATGCCAAAATATGGGATTGGGATTTAAGAATCAGCTTGTGTGAGAACGTAGAGGCAGCAGAGGCCAGTGGCTGAGCTGTGGATCTCCAGTCAGACAGACTTGGGCAAGTTGTTTCATTTCCTTGGCCTCAGTTCCTTCATGTGTAAAACATAGACATGGATAAAACCCATCTCTTAAAGCCTGTAAAAATTAAGTGGGGCAATGTAAAGTGCTTAGCACAGTGCCTGGTGTGCTGTAATAGCTCTCAAAAAAGGAGAAGCATGTTTTAAAAAATTAAAATGCTGGCAAGGAAGAGGATTGCTCTGCACAAAGCCAGCAGCAGGGCAGGGAGGAGAAAAATCACATGAACACTGTCAGACAGAGGCGGAAGAACATTTCCTCTCCTTTGCTCTGTGGATAACCATGTAGAAGTTATGAAAGGCAGATCATGACCTGGTGTTAAAAATACTTTCTAATAATTAGATCTCAGAAATGGCCGAGCACTGGATTGCTGCCTCAGAATGTAACTGAGTTCTTCATTAAGTGTATTCAGAAGACGCTGGATGCCCATCTATTGGGAGATGTTGAAGAGGAGGTTTTATTTCTAAACTCATGTTGGGCTCCCAAGTATTCTCTAATGCTCAATTATGTAAATATACACACATGCATGCGTGTGCACAGACATCAAATGGAGAGATTGCCAAAGATCTGATCAACTAATAGCATTACGACATCACAGAAAGGAAGCCATACTAACAGACTACATCCATGATCGGGGCTGGTCTTGATAGGAATGTTCCAGAAAGTGTGTTCTGTGTGTTTCATCCCCCACTGCTGACATGTTTGCATTACTCTGTCCTCCTTAGCATATACATACTGATCCCATTGAGCAAAAGAAATGAGTTTCCTCTCCCTTCTACATGACAGGCAGGCACATTCTTCTTTGAGTCCCCAGCATATGTGTAGTGGCAGCTGTGAAGGTGAGGCCTTGGCAAATGATCGATTATGTTGTTTCATAATGGACAGGACAAGCTTATCTTCCTGAAGCAAAGAACATAGCACAGATGCCACAGAAACTGTCTGGGGTACAGCTTTTTGCTGTCTTTCCAAAGGGTCTGGCTTATACCTTCACTTATTTGACATTGAGAACAATGTGACATTTTTAGCAACAGGATATCTGGTCACACAGTGAATGAAGGATAACATGCCTCATTTCTGGTCTGTTTGTAGGAGGTAAATTAAAGCACATGCCACTTAGAAAACTCTGTGAAAAATTGTCAACTATGAAGAGAATTTCTAACAGTGACCTGTAGTTTTCTTGTTAAACGAATGGTCAGACTTTAATAATAACAAAACTACATAAGTGAAACTTCTGGAACGCTGAAATGTACTTTTCTCATCTTGGTGTACTTTTATTGCTTGGGCCTGCCAATTCCTGGGAGCCTAATTCTTTATAATGGAGCACATATTTGGCTGATTCACAGTGTACGGCTTACAGCACTTGGTGTTTGCTAAGACTTGCCAGAGTGTGGAGGGCAACTGTTTAAAATGGAAAGGTCACCATTGTGAAAGATCGCTACACAGAAAACGAGGCTTGAAAATGAAGCATGTCACACTAGTCAAGAGGTAGAAACAAACCAAATGTCCATTGATGGATAAGTAGATAAAGAAAATGTGGTGTATACATGCAATGGAATACTACTCAGCCTTAAAAAAGATAGAAATCTTGCCATATGCTGTAACATGGAGCAACCTAGAGGACGTTACACCAAGTGAAATAAGCCAATCTCAGAAGGACAAATATCTGAGCAGAGAGGAGAGTGGTGGCTGCCAGGGGCTGGGGGAAGGGGGAAGTGAGTTGCTATTCAGTGGGCATAAAGTTTTAGTTATGCAAGATGAATACATTCTACAGACCCGCTGCACAGCATGGTGCCTATGTTTCACAATATTGCATTGCACACTTACAAATTTGTGAAGAAGGCAAATCTCATGTTAAATGTTCTTGCCAAAATTTTAGAGAATAAAAACTGCAACGGCTTTACGCTACCTTTTTTTTACAAAGCCTGATAAAAGAGAACACACTATCTTGGAACAAACTGAAAGTCTGTTGAAATTAACTTTTATCTCTCAGTAATATATATATATATATATTTTCAACAACCAGTATTGTTGGAAATATTTCTTTTTCCCAATCACATGCATAATTTGGAAAAATATTATTTAAAGATGATGACAGCTACTATATGTTGAGGAATTACTATGAAGCAGGTGCCATGCCCAGATCCTTACATGCCTTATCTTACTCAAAACTCCCAGCAGTTCTATGAGTGGTTGTTTTTATTGTCCCCGTTTTACAGATGAGCAAACTGCTGCTTGGGAAGAGTGAATAACTAGCTGAATGGTTTTATGTGAATAAGATCTTGAAGGAGCTGACTGCCCAAGCACTCTCTTCCCAGTCTCTCTCATACCCACTCCAAGAAAGCCTCCTTCCCCACCACGGAATCAGTGTTAAGTTTTCAGCTTTCATTTCATAACTTGTCTTATCAACAGCATTTGCAGTTAATCATCCCTTCCTTTCCACACATTTTCCTCGCATGGCTCGTAGGGTGCCACATTTTCCTGAATTTCCTCCTCCCTTAGAGGACACTGCTTTCAGTCTCTTCTGCAGCTTCTTCCTCTTAATGTTGAGATTCCATCGGGCTCAACTCTTGGTCCTCCCCTTTTCTCTGTCCTCCCTGCCTGGTGATCTCATGCCATCTCACAGACACAAAACCCATCGATTAGCCAATGGCTCGTACCTCCAATCAGGACCTTTCCCCTGAAGTACAAGCTCTCACATCCGAATGCATACTTGACCACTTCATGTAGGTGTCTAACAAACACCTCAAACTTCCTGTATCCCAAACAGAACCTCTAAAGTTTCCACCAACCTGCTCCACCCACAGCTGCCCAGTCTGAGCTGATGGCAACGCCATCCTCCAGCTGGAGTCAACCTTGACTTTTCTCTTCCTCACATCCCACATGCAATCTGCCAGGAAGTCCTGTTAGCTCAACTTTCAAAATACATTCTCACACTCTGATTTCTCAGCACCTCCTCTGCTGGCCCCTGCTTGGAGCCCCCATCATTTCTCACCCAATGACTGCAGTGGTTACCTAACTGGTTTGCCTGACGCCCTCCTTGCCCCGCTATGGTACATTTTTCACCCAGCTGCCAGAATGATTTTGTTAAAATATAAGGGAAATAATAATGGCGGTAGTCTCAACATCTTCCAATGGCCTCCATTTTTGAGAGTAAACATCAAAATCCTTGAATCTGGTCTTTGTTATCTCTGACTTCACTTCCTATCACCCTCACCTCACTTCCTTCCTCTCCCTCCCTCAGGCTTCCTTCTGGTCCTCCCACAGCCCCAGGATGATCTGGTCTCCACATCTCGACTTTGCATGGCATAATTCAATTTCCATAGAGTAATCTAATATATGTAATTTATTCAAGTTCTTATTAATGTTTGCCCCTCCTGCCACACACAGACAAATTTTAAGCATGAATGGTTTCAAATCCAGCTTTGTCACTAGAACAGACTTGACATAGGTCAGGCACCCAATAAATATTTGTTGAATAAATAGCAGTTGACAGAATCTCAAATCTTAACTTTTGGATGATGCTGATACCCTGGGGATTATATAATTAAACCAACTGTCCCTGCTCAGCCTGGATAAAACCATGCAAAATGAAGGTTATCCACTTGTTCTCAAACATCACAAAACCATTCTGAAGAAGCAAACTATGTTGGCTGAGTCCAATGACTGACACGTGTTCCTGTGACTTTTCCTACCCCTGCTTCCTGGTGTGCCCATCCTGGGATGCCCGTGAGTCTGCCCACTGACACTGGGACAGGTCTGTCTGTATAGTTGCAGAGTCCTTCCTGGACTCCTGAACCCCATCAAGACACATCTACCTTAGCTCCCAGTGTCACGGCCCCATATCTCCTCGTCACTGGTGAGTAACTCTTTCACAATGAGAGCTAGCAGTCATTCTGGGTGCCAGCCCTGCAGCCAGCCTGCCAGGGTTTGTAACCTGGTTCTACCTTTTGCCAGCTGCATGACCCTGGGGGAAGCAACTTGTGTGCCTCAGTTTCCTTATTCATAAAATAAGGATGGTAGTAATACCTACTCCATGAGATTGTGGAAATTATTAATAAACATAAACAAGCTGGAATAGTGCCTACACAGAGTAAACCCTTCGTATTTGTTAGCTGCTATTAATGTTATTATTACCATCTGATTTCATTGGGGCTTTCAGAACATATTACCTTCATTAAAACAAATTGCTCTACTGAATGAATTTTGTACATCTTGATTAGCTGATGGAGAAGATATTTTAGTAGAGGTATGATAAAACTAGCTTGTCTTTTTAATCATTTACTTTATGAGTGGGTGGGGGGATCTTGGTGTCAATTAGTTATCTTCTGGAGATTTTCTACACAGTTAAAAATGTATCTCCTCATTTGAGACCAGCCTGACCAATATAGTGAAACCCTGTCTCTACTAAAAATACAAAAAAATACACCACGCTGGGCGTGGTGATGCATGCCTGTAATCCCAGCTACTTGAGGGGCTGCAGCGGAAGAATTGCTTGAACCTGGGAAGTGGAGGTTGCAGTGAGCCAAGATCACACCATTGCACTCCAGCCTAGGCAGCAAGAGTGAAACTCTGTCTCAAAAAAAAAAAAAAAAAAATTAAAAAAATACATATGTTTTGGATGATCTTTAATAACTCAGATACAAAAAGGAGTAATGTACAAATTATTTACTTAGGCACCAGTGTTTTCAATATGAACACTACTGCTGTTGCTGCTACTATGATATCTTTTATTAATAGCTATCATTTATTGAGTGCTTGCTCTATCTAGTCCATGGTTAATTTCCTAGTCTTACGATAACTTATGGATTAAGGATCGATTATTATTCTCATTTCTTTGTTCAGACTCACAGAGAAGTTTAGATGAATATCTCATCACCTAGTCAATGATGCCTGGATTAAACGCTACAGTTTATCCTTAAAGTTTATGCTCTTAGTACTACATTATTTTATGGAGAAGTCAAAAAGAGAAACACATTTCTTCTGCTAACAGACTAATACATGTGAGCAGAAGGATGCTATGAGAGAATTCTACATATATGGAAAGAAAGATTTACTTCCTGCAAGTCTGGATAATAAAAGTTGACTAATATACTTTCTGAAATGATAAATTGATCAAGTTTTAGTGAAAATAAATATTGAGTTGCAAAGAGATAGACACTGCTTAAAATTAAGATAACTATTCCCCCCAAAGCAAACTATAACTGACAATTATTTGAAGAGATTTTACACATGTAAATAAAGTAAAACTAAGTACAAAAAGTTCTAATATGAAAAATATTTCTTTGAAACCTAAACATGCTTTATGTCCTGAAGTAGTTTGCAGTGTCTTAAATGATAACTGACCCAACAATAATGTCTCATAAATATCTAGAAGAAAAAAAACTTTTAGAATATGGTTTTTGGATGAAAGATCTGTATACACATACTTAAATTAAAAAATACCTAGAAATTTGCTGATGAATTTAGTAGGGTTTTAAATCGAAAAATGGTTTCTTTCTCCTTTCCCTTCCTGCTTGGAAACTAACAAAACATTAGGTCATATAAGAAGTCCAAACCAAAAAAGTTAGTGTCTCTACAGTACGCATGTATTAATAAGAGACTGAGAAGCGTCATGTACCACCCTGCAGTCTGAGGACTGCGAGGCCGCTGCAACTGCAGATTTTTGTCTCTCTTGCTGAAGAGGTATCTTTGCAGTCTCTGGAGAAAGCTCAGGTAGCCGTTTGTGGCTTTCAGGATCCTGTCCTGAAAGGGGAGCTATTTGAATGGAAAGAGACGCTGTGTGTGTCTCAGGCACTGGATGAGGGGGCAGTGAGCAGGACCTTTGGAGAAATGATGGTACTTCGACAGATTTGGAAAACTGTGGAGTATGAATGGGGCTGCTGCTTCCTAGATCCTGGTTATGGGTTAGTTTCAAGGTAGAAATTCTCCGAGTTTGAGAATCTTGCCTGTAGTCCTCTTGTAGAACTGGGGTGTTGATGTTAGTGAATGGTGCAGGATCCGTGCTGGAAGCTGCTGGTAGTGGATTAGTGATTTTTTGTGTATATGACATGGTTGTGTTAGATTCTTCAGAATATACAATTGTCTGTCTGGAATCTTCATTGGAATACATAGTTCCCTGAAGAGGTATTTTGTTAGTAAAGTACTCCGTACAGGAGGGAATTTGTGTGTTAGTTACTAACTGGTCTAAAATGACACTCTTTGTGTGACTTGTTATCAAAGAGCTATGAAGGCTCTCTTTTCTGTCTGGTGGAGAGGGTGCCTGGATTGACAAATGGATCCAGAAAAAGAAATAAAGTTGAAAGAAAAACAGAGAGAAAGTCAAAGTTAGTCATGAAAGAAACCAGTGTCAACCTTGTCCTTACAGAAGTAAAGCAATGCCACACCTTCTGATTATGCTATCCATTTGGTTAGCTAGATTGAGCGATCATTTTCATTCCATTTAGAATGCATTTACATTTATTATCAATGTTTGCCCTTAGGGGAAAAAAGTGTTTCCAGAGAATACATTATAACATTTGTTCCACCTATATTCTGGGAAATTATGTTAAAAGTGAACATATGTTTTCTTGGCACATTTTTTTTATTAGACTTTGAAATATATATATGGTTTATTTAATAGCATTGTTTTATAACAATTTTCATGCTTGTGGCACAATTTTACTAATATCTCCAACACAGAGTCCCTTTAGTTAACATAATAGTTGCATACTCATAGTTATTGAATACATAATGTATTGCTGACCTCATCAGTTTAAATCCAAAGCATCAGCTGTTAGCTTTTAAAGAATTAGAATATATCCTAAAGATTATGTTAGAAACTGATATACTTTTTAATCAGAAATAAAACAAAATCCTCATTTGTTAAAATTTGTTCTCCATGTTGTAAATACAAGCCTGACAAGCAAACCAAACAAAAAAGCAAAAACATATTAAAAATAAAACATGTATTGAAATATGCATACTATGAAAGGGGCTTTTAGTAGCGGTCTAATAACCATGACTTAAAATCCCATAGTAAAGAGTGTGCAAGGTTACCTGAGTTGGTGATCTTTTATCTTGTAGGTTTGGTCGAACGCTTCTAAAACCTTTTGCTGCAAGAGAGGAATATGTAGCATCTCCGTTCAGTGACTCTTGATTGCCATCACTGTAATATCTCCAGGCTTTCATTAAGGGAAAACAATTGGATACAAAAATATCTATGTTCACTTAAACATTTTTTTATAAAATTTATTTTTATTTCCAAAATTGTAATGTTCTTACTAGAGGTTTAATTTAATATGCATAATAGTATATGAAATTTAAGTTTTACATGCAGCCAGAAATGCGGCGAGGAATATGTTTTTAAAAAGTCACAAAATAACGCAATAGTTATTCAGAATATCTTTTCTGTACCTGAGTCTGGCGACTGAGAATCACGCCCTGAAAAAAAGAAAAGAAATGTTGAAATTAAGACTAGGGTGAAATAAATGATTAACCCAGTCAAAACAACATGGCCAAGAACTATATGCATTATTTTTGAAACATTATTTCAGTTTTAAAATCTGGGTATGTCAAACATGCCAAAGGGAGGTTTGTACATTTATTTTTACTTTAATTAGAATGTCATTCAATAACTATCTATAATATATAAATATCTACATAGCAATCACTAATTTTTCCCCTCAATAATGTTGCAACATGCAATTTTCATCTGATTATGGCCAAAGATGGATGTATGAATTTCTAAATATCAAATTAAAAGATCATTGTTCATAAACAGTGAGTGCTTCTCCCAGCACTAATTCAAAATCCCAGATCCTTAGCTTCCAATGCCCTGCCGTTAATAAGCATATTTAACTCCCATGTTAGAGAACTGTATCCTGCAATTTAGTTTTTACCTTAAGAAACTGTAGACCTATCATATCATGTGACATTTTCAAATTATTCTATAGACTTTTAGTTTTTTTCTTATTGCCATATAACAGTCATGTTTTACTCAAATCTGAAAGAGGTGTTAGAATATGTTCCACTGTCTTTCAGCTAGGAAGCTGTGGGAATAAATTTTAGTACTAATAACTTGCTTTTGGTAAGGCAGTTAGCAAGTTATCAGTGATATATTTATTATCAATTTTATTGAAGTTATATATTCCAGAATCTCCTATATGCACATTTGAGGTAACCAGTTTGCATGTTTAACTTATGTATATTTGAAGTCATCAGCTTGTGTTGCTTGGTTCTATTAAAGCACATGGTCAACTTCACTTAGATTTATTAAGCTTTAAGTTTGGAAATGATCCTAGGGGTAGGATGGTTAGCTCAACCTGCTGTCCAGTTCCTGGATTTCTTCTATGTATGTGATCCCTGGGACCATTATTAGATTCCTATTTCAATTCATATAACAGGAATTTTACATGCTGAAAAAGTCTTTGTTTTTGTTTTAATGCTTCAGAATAGTTATTTTCAAGTTTAAACATGTGAATTTAGAATGATAAAAATGGGTTGAGAAATGCAAGCATTTGATTTTTAGATAAAATATTTGATATGGATTCTTTCCAAATTGAAGGAAGAAACATATGTGAATCAGCACAGAGTACATTAGAATGATTTCTCCTTGAGTGAGCTAGAGAAGACAAATGAATTCCCATTCTTTCTGATCATTGATAACTTTGTATGGATTTTATCTCCAATTAATTTAAAATTGGAGCAATAAAATGGGTACCATAGAGAAAAATTACTTCAAAGAATTATGCATGAAATGTTTATTGGACCCTATGTCTAAAATTTGTACAATTTAAAATTTTTATTTTATGTTTTAGAGATGGGGGTCTTGCTATGTTGCCGAGGCTGGCTGTGAAATAGTGGGCTCAAGAGATCCTACAGCCTCAGTCTTTTGGTTAAGCTGGGACTACAAGTGTGTGCTACCAGGCCTGGCCCTACTTCTAGGATGTGGTGGAAGCAGAAATGATTGACATTCTTAATCAGTTACATAATGAAGATAAAGAAAAACACAGTTTGGCAATATGGAGCAATTATTAGAATTCTGCTTTGGGACACTCAGGAGCGAGATTTAATAACTGCAAGGGTGCCATCCACTGTGAACAGTAAACAAATTTTGGGATTTGGGAAAGGACAATGAAAAATAACTTTTGGGATTTGGGAAAAGGCAATAAAATAGCCCAGGGCTACTTTATGAAAAGAGAAGCAGCATTAATAACAATGATTATATGCTGATTATTTGCTTGAGGATAGGCAGTTTATTTTACGCTTGGTTTAGTAAAACTGAGATAAACAGGAAGGCTGTGTGGTCTGTGCTGGGGATGAGGTAATGGGAGCCAGAGGCTTGGAGATGCAAGGGGTGCAGGTGTGGTGAGAAAGAAGAGGGTGTACTGTGCTGGTCTGAAGGACACTCGAGACAATCTCCCTCTAACTGATAGTCATAGGGGCAGGCTCTATTTCTTCACACTGGTGACTGTGTTGAAGACGGTGGAGCCCCAGGAAACAGTGAGTGGGAAAATCAGAGGACAGTCACTCTAGGCTCAGCTGTGGAACTCTTTCTGCAATACTGGGCCCAGGGATTTCCAAATGAATCTGTCCCTGTGCCACTGGAAACACTGGACAGTAATAGTGGTGGGCTCTACTGAAAGGCCTTGCAATCACACAGTAGACACGTGTATGCAGAATTAAGAGAAAGGGGAAAATGGCCATGGGTTAAAACTTCAGGATGAACCAGTATTTTTAATATATTTTAAATTTTTATTTATTTGTTTTTTGTTATACTTTAAGTTCTGGGGTACATGGGCATATCCTGCAGGTTTGTTACATAAGTATACACATACCAGGTGGTTTGCTATATCCATCCCCCTGTCATCTATGTTAGGTATATCTCCTAAAGTTATCCCTCCCCAATCCCCCCACCTGCCGTCCCCTCCCCTAACCCCCACCCCTTGACAGGCCCCGGTGCATGATGTTCCCCTCTCTGTGTCCATATGTTCTTATTGAGGATGAACCAATATTTTAATAAAGCTTATGTTGATGATTAACGTCTGCTTTGAAGTGGGTGGTCTTTTAAGGAGACTGAAGTACACATCATTCCTCTTTCTTTAAAATAAATCCAATTACAGATACTTCAAACACCAGTCCTGATTTGCTCTTTTATTATAGTCTTCTATGTGGACGCCATTAAGCATAGCCCTGCTTTTATTTTATTCCTGCAGGGAAGCCTGGGAGAGGGAGGACACCTGTTCTTTGGAGCAGGTAATAGAAGGTATCATGGATCCATGTAAGTAAAGAGAATATAGGTTACCAACCCCCCCCCCCAAAAAAACAAACAAAAAAAAACCTCAGTCAGGTAAATGGCTTGGCAGATATGTGGGGAAAATGGTTTTCCCCCAAAGCTGCAACACTGGTGATGCACATTCACTTGTAAAAAAGCAAAGCTAGGACGCTAGGAGTCTGAGTCTTTAATTTCCAGTGTCCTTTAGTAGATAGTCATGGCTTCACTGAAAATCCACGGATGACTAAATGCTGTAAGTTTTCCCCCTTCCTGCTGTTTTCCCTTTCCTGAATATACTAACAGAGTCTTGAAGAACGAAGAGTTCTACGTGCTCTTCACCAGTGCTTTTCCTGTGTCGAGGCACAAACTGGTGAGTATCTGTCTGAGATTTTGTGTAAGACATTCCTGGTTCCAAGTCAGGGGTGGAACTGGATCCTCTCAATGGCCCTTTCTACTGTTATGATTCTAACCTGATAGATTTTACATAGCTGTGTTTGTGATATGTGTCACATCAAAATCTCTATGCTCAGGTTTTATTTAAATCCCTTTGAACTGAGACGCCATATTGACAAAGTGGCTTAGGACCTTTTGTGGAGGTTTTACATAAAGGCTGTTGTATTTTAACAATATTGAAGGCAATTAATATTTATCAATTCTCTTTTGATTCACATAAAAACACTGCGTCATATAAGTTCTTTTGAAAGCTACATAGAATGCAGTTGTGCATCATAATACAGACTTCTTAATTAAAAATACAATGAAAACTTCTTTAAAAAAGGGGGCTGGCCATGGTGGCTCAAGCCTGTAATCCCAGCACTCTGGGAGGCTGAGGCGGGTGGATCACTTGAGGTCAGGAGTTCAAGACCAGCCTGGCCAATATGGTGAAACTGTGTCTCTACTAAAAAAAAATACAAAAATTAGCCAAGCATAGTGACAGGTGCCTGTAATCCCAGCTACTCAGGAGGCTGAGGCTGGAGAACCGCTTGAACCTGGGAGGCGGAGGTTGCAGTGAGCCGAGACTGGGCCACTCCACTTCAGCCTGGGAGAGACAGCAAGACTCCATCTCAAAAAACAAACAAACAAAAAAACGAAAAAGGGATCTTACTTTATGTGTCTAATTGACACAAAAGAGGGCTGCTTTTAAATAATAACGTCCAAAATTCAGTGGACTTCATTCTCTAGGAATCTTACTCCTAGTGATAGAAAACTTAAAATAGCTCAAAGCTACATTGTTATACTGAAGATTATTTCATATTCTTGTGTGAAATCTTTTTTATTTTTTTTTGCTATTCTGAAGCATTCAATCTTTAAAGTAGAGTTATATGAAATTGTGTACATTCCAGTTTTGACTCTCCAAATTGCCACTGTTGACGCAGTGTGGCATTCCTCAGCATGTGCATTAGTGGTTCATGT
Organism: Cheracebus regulus; assembly: GCA_963574635.1. NCBI lineage: Eukaryota > Metazoa > Chordata > Mammalia > Primates > Pitheciidae > Cheracebus > Cheracebus regulus. Next base: position 12,570 of record CAUYQU010000495.1, read on the forward strand.
CTGAGTAGGTTGGGCTGAGATCCTATTTGGTTGAAATGTCAGTGCTATTCAGGGTACTGGCATTCCAATTACATGATGGCCCTAAACTCTTAAATTTATTGTCTTATTGCCTTCATTCCTGTTTCCCATGGTATCCAATGTAAACACATCTGTAGTTTTTCTAACACCTTTTTGTGTTCATACACACATGAGCCAATACATACAAATACAGATTTGTATAAAGATGTTTTTTTAAGCAAAATGAGATCATACTACAAACCTTGCAATGCAACTTGCATTTTCTTTTAACTTAATATATAATTGATCTCACTAGCCTGGCATTTAAATGTGCACATTGAAATCCATTTGTGGATTAGAGGTGGTCAATGGAAGTGAGATTCTCCATATGGAAGTTCATTTTTTTTTTCCTTAAGGAAAGCTCAGTAGTTTAGAATCAAGTGGCCGTAAAGTGAAGAACACCCTGAGTATTTAATCAACTGCTAGATGTACGTGTGTAAAAGATTGTGATATGCATAGTGAGAATTAAAATTATTTAAAGACTCCCCATCCCTTTCTCACTTCTGCTGTAAGACCCATTAATCTTATAAATAAAAAACAAATAATCCCCAAACTGCAACTACCCAACCAGACAACCAACCACCCAGTCACCAAAAGTGACTGTTGTTTTTAATTATACATGTAAAATGTTTCCTACAAGATCTCATTTTCCTTTGCTTTTTACATTTAGAACAAAAACAGTCAGAAGAGCTAGAAGCCATTCAAGTGCGACATTCTGTGAGTTAGTGATATTATACCTGCAGCCAATAGGTTTGGAGAACTTTGCACTCTCTTCACAGATGTTAGCGTAACAGACATGGCGGCACGTTTGCGAGCAGACCCACCACTATCTGGAAGCAAAAAAATGACATAGCAGAGGCCAAGGCAACAGAAAAAGCACATGCAATATCATGCATTTTAAGTGAAATGTGCCAGACATCCATGAGATAGATGAACACTCAGAGTCGGTAACCACGGAATGCACCTGCCAATTTCACACCACCCTCAAACTACAACAAACAAAACAAAACAAGATCAGGGATCTGCCTTAGAAATAGATGTCACTGTTTTAGTGAAAGCATGGAAGATTTAATACTTAACATTTTAAGATTTTTCTTATGAAAACTGAGGCACAAAATTCAACTTTGTTTATACCATTTCAATTCAATTTAATCTAAATCTATAAGGATTGGAGCTGGCCTTTAGAGTCAAGGATTTGCACTATTTCAGGATTAAGGGCTATGGTACAACATACTTTTAAGTTAATATCATTTAAATTTTACCATCTTGCAGCTGCTATAATTCCCAAAGAGAGCCTGAGTAATTCTCGCAGTAAAAATTATTAGTGACACAGATATGATACGTTTTTTAGAATTCATAGAGGAACACATGGCATTATGGAAAGTTCATTCTTTCTGTAGTTATTGTTAGTTATGGACATAACTAGCCTAATTAAAATGATATATATGGCATTGAAATGACTATGTTTAAAGAAACTAGTATATTGCTTTTACTTTTTAAATTTTTATTTTTAGGGCCAGGGTCTTGCCCTATCACCCGGGCTGGAGGGCAGTGGTGCCATCATAGCTCATTGCACCTTAAACTCCTGGGCTCTGCAATCCTTCTGCCTCAGCCTCCTGAGTAGCTAGGACACAGGCACACACCACCATCCCTGGCTAACTTTTTAACTTATTGTAGAGACAAGGTCTTGCTATGTTGCCCAGGCTGGTCTCAAACTCCCTGGCTCAAGTGTTCGTCCCACCTTGACCTCCCATTACAAGCATGAGCCACCACACCTGGCCTCATTTATTGCTTTCATACTTTTAACAATATGTGTACTAGGATCTAATATTTAAACTTGTGCAAGTCACAGTGCGAAGTCAAATAAGTGTAAGTGCATCAGCCATTTTAATGTGCTGCGAGAAGTTTAGACTTCTAAATTTGGAAGAGAAGTCTTTCAGAATGGGAAGGCCAATGTTCTATTTATGACTAGATTCAAATTCCATTCTTACATTCCTCTGTACCATGGCATGTGCAATAAATAGTTTTGCTCATTCCTCTCATTCTGCTCATTAAAACAAATTAAATTAAATCTTTTTGAAAGTTATAAAAAAAGACAATATAACCACCGATATAGTAATACAACCATTATATATTATCACATTCCTATTTTTCCTTTTTCTTAATTCCATTAAGCATTTATTGCACATGAGAGAATTTAGATTAGTAAAGACAGTTGGAAGTACTATTTGAATGATTTTTTCATAAAAATTATAAATAGTAAGATTAATGGAACTTAAAATCAGTGGAGTGATTCTTATATCAAAATTTAACTTCTTCAAACTATATATTTAAAATAACAATTTCTTATTGTAGAAAATCATTTAACCAGAAAACCGACTTGAAAGAATATTAAAAGAAAATGAGCCAAATCAATCAAAGGTTATAATTAAGAACCCAAAGAAAGTGACACAAATGGTAGAAACAACAGAAGATTCCTTTAGGAGAGACTCCAAAAGGAATTTAGGATTTTAGCAAACTCAGCAAACTGAAAGTAACTTAGAGACAAGTGTGTCTGATAAGATGGAGGTAATGTTATTGCTTCCAGGAGCTGTGAACTGGTCTAAAATGGTTGTGTAGTCAAAGACACTGAAAGTGAAAACTGACATCACTCTAAGAATGATTTTATTTCCTAGTTCTTTTATTTCTGAACATCTAACAAGCACATAGATGAGAAGAAAAAATTCCAGAATGAGAAGATCCAGGGTCACAGGTTAAACCTATGGTGTTCAAACTGTGGACTGAGGTGCCCTGGGCTGCACTGGTGAATTCACAAGGGTGTCGGGGGATATTTCCTGCTTTTAAGGAAAACACTGTGCTGACTGTATGTGCTGTCTTCCTTTTGATGACATCATATTTTTGAAAAACTGGGATCTTGATAGTTGCTATGATAAAAAGCAAGTACCCTCTGAAGAACATTTTATTTATTTATGTTTAGAGAAAGGGTCTTGCTTTGTTGCCCAGGCCAGAGTGTAGTGATGCAATCATAGCTCACTGGGCTCGAGCTGATCCTCCTCTCTTAGTTTCTCTGATAGCTGGGATTACAGGCGCACGCCACCATGCCCAGCTAATCTTTAAAATGTTTACAGAGACAGGGTCTCATTTTGGTCCTCAGGCTTGTCTCCAACGCCTGGGCGTAAGTGATCCTCCTGGCTCAGACTCCCAAAATTCTGGGATTACAGGCGTGAGTCACTGCGCCCGTCTGGTCTATAAAACACTTTAGATCAGTAAATGAGTGGCCATTGCAAGCGAATTCTAAGGTCTGAGAATTTTATCAGTGTGCAACAGGCACACACACACCATTAGTAAGTAATTCTTGTTATAAAGAATGAAATAAAATTATTTTCTTTCAATTTATATGTATTATTTTGTCAAATGGCTTCTAAGTCATCAAAACAAAATACTTATTAAGTACTTACTAAGTCAGTAAGTTGTTAGCACCTAACTACTTAATAAATAGAAGTGTTAGGTATTTTTGGCCTATGAGTACCATGAAAAAAATTACTGAGATATTAAAAGTCAATGTAAACCAAAAAAGTTTGAGATTCTTTGGGTTAGACAATTTATGTATTTTAGGAAGTGCTAAGTCCTGGATCAAATAAATGGAGACTCTGTCTTTAATAAAGTTTAATAAAGAGCTGAATTCTAAAACTTGAGGCATTTGTAAAATTGCTGGAACAGAATGTTATATTCTATTTCTACTTTCTTATGTATTGATGCTTTCTGATACTCCCTGAAGATATGTTTAAGATCTTAAAATGAGGATGCTACCTTTCCTGTGTCTGTTTATCTTTAAGAATCCTAACGCTGGTCTTGCCTTTTGTCCTCATGAACGACCTGCAACCCCACTGGGCTGCTCTTCCCCTGAGCTGCAAGATTCCTGCAAGCTGTTTCTACCGCTAGAAACCACTCATGTGGGCAAATTACACATGGAGAATTATTTGATATATGTTTCTCATTTTTTCAATAGCTAAGATACGCCTAAGAAACTAATGGGTTAAAAATTCTAAAAGTGGACATATGTTTTGTATATTTTCTATATTATTTGGACACTTTACCATGAAAAATTGATCACATTCCCCATGGCTAGTTTATTATGTATTGATTAAAAGCAAATACTTAACTTAAAAGAATGCTTTTTAACTGCAGTGACAGACACATGAAGATTTAAATGGGAATATATCTCTTTACTGATTGATAAATAATATTGATTGAATTTAGCTTATCCAATATATCAACCATTAAAAAGATATATTCTAATTTAAATGAAATATTGATATATATATCAATAAAACTGGCCTGCATTATCTATATAGATTACCTATCTGCATTATTTATCTATCCAAATATTATCTGCATTATCTATCTATCTATAGATAAATAGACAAAAGAAGTCAGAAGAGCTAGAAGCTATTTTTGGGATGAGAAAAATAAGAACTTGTAGGGCCAGTTTATTCATCTGTCTGTCATCTATGTATGTATGTATGTACGTATCTATGTATGTATGTATCTATCTATCTATCTATCATCTATCTGTAGATAATGCAGACCAATTTTATTTACTATCTCTTTAGGAACAAATTCCTAATTCATTTTGTAAACACAGTAACAACGCTTTCAACTTCCTAATGCAATGCGTGTGTGTGTGTGTGTGTGTATAATATATATATATATATATATATATATATATTTAAGAGTGGTATGTTTTTATAAAAAATATTATTTTGGAATTTTGAGCAAAATTTTTTAGTCACTTTTGATCAAATTTGAGCATATGTTTCAATATCATATTTTCCAATCATTATATATTAGAGGAAGTTCATCCACATAAGCAAAATAATTCTATACAAATTGCATCCCATCCAGAGTCAAGCTTACTCCTTAGAAATGAGAGGATGCTTTAGAGGGTTACATTTATGCTGCTAAGCAGTAACTTGGCTCAAGTACCTTCATGACTTAAACAAATTTACAAATGTCTGTGTGCTTACTTTGCTATGAGGTATTGACTTACATGAACAGGAAGGGCAATTATTGAATGTACTGCACATGAACAGTCTATTCAGTATATCATGTATACAAATATCTGTTATAATAGGGTCATAATGAATAGGAAAATCAGCACTCAATAAAATGAGGAATACTGGGAAGTTATGATCAGCTTAAGTCTACAGGGAGATGTCTTGGAAGGATAAGAACATGCCACTTCCTCATGTGGAACTTCTGCTAGAGTGACTCTGTAGCTCCAAAACACGGCTGTTGCTAGTCCAGCTGTGGGCTTTACATTCTATTTGCTTTGTCCCCTCTCCTTTACTTAATAATATTTTCTACTTCATTCTCCATGTCTAATTCTGACATCTCCAATCATCAAGATACGTTTTGTGATGCGTTTGCAGGGCCGTCACTTCTCTTGACTGCTAAGCCTTCCCTGTATGTTTTGACCGTCTCCAGAATCCTCATCTTGCCTGCTGTCCACAAGTCTGCAAGGTGACCGCATCCTCAGGAGCCTGCCCACCCAGCCTTCTCAGAGCCACTATGGCGCATGGAACATGACGCGAGGCTCTGCACTAGACCTGGGGATTAGGTATTGATCCTCGCCAGTGGTTGGTAATCCTCCTTGTGGGCACTTTGATGCAGCAAGAGATAGCAAAAAGGCAACCAGCTGGACAGGAGACAATATCTTGGGCCATCCCTTCTACTCTGCTGTGGCGTGACGGCTCAAACAACTTTCCAGTGATCACTTGTGGATAGGAAACGGTATCACTTAAACACAAGTTACAAAATTTCAGCGAGAAATTTGTTTCTTGAATTACTTAATACTGTGTATTTCAAGGTCGGGGGAAGGCAAAATTAGAAGCCAAATTATTTCGACTGTGGAAAAAAGTTCATATGTACCTAGCATGTGTTACAAACACTTCTACAGTTAAAATATATACGATGCAGTTCAGAGGCATGGTTGTTAAGCTATTTAGAGATACTATTCTCACATCTAAACATATAATGCTTATAACACTGTCAATTGTGACTACAGGTTAATTAAGCTGATTTTATATAAAGCTTTGGCATTCAATCTGCTGACTCCGTCAACATAAAGTTTATAAAATGGAGAAGTTTAGATATTTTCTCCTAGAGCAACTTGCCTTTGAATGTAGCCTATTTTTAAGTGAGCTATTACAAAAGTACACATACAAATGACATACTACCTCTTCCTATTGTTTATAGGTGTTAATTTTAACATGTGATTAATGACAAAGGAAGTAGGAGCAAGTAACAGAACAGAAAATTCTACCTTTGATGGCTATGAGAGTGGAGCCCATATACAAAGAAAGAAACTGATGACTCTAGGCTAGGTACCTAATCAGAATTCACAATCACATTTAGGATCAGCAGAGTGCTAAACTAATGATTTAGGGCCAACATGATTTTTAGAGAGCAAGGCTAAGAGAGTTTAAAACTAACAGACAGCATACCTGTATTCATTTTGACCTTGGAGAGTTTGTTATTAAAGTCTTCAGTTTTCCTGTAGAAAAAAAATGGTGCATAATTTGTTCACTAGCATGTGGAACAAAATATCATAAAAGTGTGTTTTGTTTTTGTTTTCGATGTACCTGTAAGTTAATATCACACTGTCATTAGTCTTGTTTAAATTAGTGTTTAATAAGGTAGGAAGAATTTATAATTCTATTTATATTAAACTTTTATCATTGGTCCTATGATCATGAGACAGATCATATTCTGTTTTGATGCTTTTGTTTAATGGTTAGCATTAATGGATGAAAATGGAGAAGTTTTGTGCTTGTTTGCTTGTTTTTTAGAGAGAGGCTGTGCTCTGTTACCCAGGCTGAAGTGCAGTTGATGTGATCATAGTTCACTGCAGCCTTAATCTCCTGGGCTGAAGCCATCCTCCCACCTCAGCCTCTCAAGGTGCTGAGATTACAGATGTGAGCCACTGTGCCTGGCTGAGCTTTCATTTTTAAAAATTAAATTTCTTCTGCAAATATTTACACAAATAGTTTTTGTTCTCTAAGCCTGGAAGGACTGTCTGCTAAGTGTCCTCTTCCAGAATTTTAAAAGCTACCCTGGCACTTTGAAATCATCGCCTTACATGTGCGGGTCATTTTACTACCAGGGACCATGTAATGAATGTAATGCATATTTTGAGGACTGTCAAGAAAGATGAGATTCATCATCTTTAAGACACAGGAAATAGATGGTTACTACAAACCCCATTTCTGCATTCGTATTGAACACTGATTTTTCCCAGTGGAGCGTGGGATGCATAGAATTGGGATGGATTCACTAGAAATGGTTGGCAAAACGGACGTGTCTCAGAAAAATGTTTTAAATATTGTGTATCACCTTATGACATGTGAGATGACTTAGTTCTTTCTCTGGCATATTTTCTTAGCCCATTTATGGAGTTTCTTATTTATCCATAACCTGAGACCAAACAGAAAAGACACACTGAGAAGGAAGCAAATCTCCTAAGTCCAAGAGTTCCCTGCGAGACATGTCTGACCCCGGCCCCTTGGCCTTTGCTCCTGAGTGGGCCTGTTGCTCAGTATCCACAAGAACTCCCCAACACAACGCAGTCACAGCTTCCAGGCACATTAGTACTGCCACATCTGAACATTTTCAAGAATTTTATTTATTCCTTTCGGATAAATGAGGATAAGTTTGAAATGAAATCACTGGCATGATCACCTGTCAAGGAAGACTTTTGAAAAATATATTTTTCTCAGTCTCTAAGAAGAGCAGCCCATGAGCTTCCTGGCTTGTCTTCGTCTGACAAGGTTCTCACCCTCTTCTCCCTTCTGACCACTTCCTCTGCTCAATTCTGCAACTATTATTTTCTTTCAATGTGGCTATCGGAGATCACCTCTTATGGAAAGCCTGGCTTTTTTCATTACTACTGCAAAACTGTAATAATAAAATCAAACTGTGAACATTAGCTAAATATAATGGTACCCTTCTCCCAGTGGGGGCAAAATGCTGAAATACAATAACATAAAAAAAAAACTTACATCCTATGAAATATAATTATAAAGTAAGATTTTATATATATAAAATATCCTCATTTTGCTATATACACACATGCGCACACATACACACACACATACATATGTATATTTGCCTAGATTGAATTACTAATACCCCAGGACTCAATAAATACTGAATTAATGCACATTTAAAATGGGTAAAATCACAATACTGATCATCACCTCAATATATGTTTTTAGAGCTATAAGCTGAAAACAATATAGGTGGTATCCTTACTTTGCAGCGTTTAATTTTTGAGCAGTCTGTGTTCAGTGTCACATCCGTGCCCATCTGCCCTGGGCTTTCGCTGCAGGATAGGGAGCAGGACAGGCGCCATGCTTAGCGCGGCCGGGCTAGAACTGAGTTTCCACACTGTTACAGTGAACTTCACACGAACATTTCATAGGCCAACAGACTTTGAAAAATGATTGCAGAAAATTTTATGATGATAAATTTTATCTCCTATTTTCAGTGTATGTAACCCAACAGGTACATTTCTGATTTTTGTTGTTGGTGGTGGTGTTTATTTTGTTTTTCTCCAGAATTACACATAAAAATGGGGCATATTTCTAAAAACTCAACTTGGTAGCCTTAATACCGCCTGTATTGAAGGATACCGATGACGTCAGGGAAGAGGGCACTGGCCAGCACAGGAGCTTTGGGAAAGCGCCTTCAAACGTATTTATTTTAGTCTCTCAGTAGCAAAACTCCTAATATGTTAACCTTAAATGGACAAAATAAATGGAAAAGAAAAGCCTCAGGGGATGTCTGTGACCTAGGCTGGGGCAACTTCTAAAACAAGAAGGGATAAACAATCTCCAGAAAATGAGGATTATAAGGACCTTTCCCAAATTTGACTTCGTCATTCCTTTTGGAACCAGGCAACGCTGTGCTTAAAACTGCTTAAGGTTTTAAAACTGCAAGAGGAAGACAGTATTTGGGCTAGAATAATACTGATTGACAAAGAAAACATCAAACACATTTAACTCAGAATACAAAATCTGCTGATAGACAATAATAATGTTTTTGTACCAAGTTAAAGAACTAGTTATCAACATCTATTGTTTGAATTCAAATGCTGATATTTACAGAACATCTAACACTCAAAAAGTAAAATAAGAGTAACAAGGACAAAGAACGGCGCCACAAATCCTTGAGGTTTTCATCTTTAAAGTGATGTATCCTGTTACTTATAAATGTAATTTGTGAGGTTTTTCAACTTCCCATTGTTTTAGATGTCAAAATGAAATGACTAACTTCCTAATCAGGCAAGACATTTTCCAAGTTGTTAAAAGAAGAACCCCAGTGATTGAGCTCTCAAGAAGAACCTGAAACCGAAAGGCTTCTTGGGTGACTAATAAAAATGCATGATTCTATTTCCATTATTTGTGCTAAGTCCATTAACAAATCCATGACTGAGAACTCTCTTTAGACAATTCAAACTAAAGCGAATTTAATCTCTTTTGTTCTGCTCTGAAAAACTGTCCTTGATTGTACTTACATAACAAGCACATATTATTCTGGAAAGCATCAAATTCCTGGAGTGTTTGCATACTACTAGAGAACAGTATTTCAAGTATTCTCTTAACTTGGAATTGAACCAGGGACGAGACTATGAGAACCGAGCCTCGGTAGACAGTCCACAGAGCAAAGAAGTATCTGAACATTAAGGTGGCAACATGATTTCCACAGGTGCTATGGGGTTGTATTTACTTGTGTCAAAGTTTCATATAAAGAGCAACTTTGTATGTATCCTAATTTGTGACAACAATGGATTTGTTTTACTTATGGGTTAGAGTAGCCTCCATTGCCAAAACACATATGGCAAAGGATTGTGTTGATTGTTCAGGGAAGGCCTGTTAACAGCATGACTTCGGGTCTACAGTCTTTTAGTTCTGCTTGAATTTCTTTGGATTATCAGAGATCTCATTTTTCTGCAGGAATCAGAGCAGCCTATGTTCTCAATATGCATAAGAGAATAGACTGTGTTATTTAACTTTTGAATGAGGATCCCAAGGAGTTTGATCCTGCGTGGGCATTAACATGCCTTTGTGCTTGTTGTCTTAGAATTCTGCTTGAATTGTTTTGATTACCAGGCATGCCATTCTGAAGAGCAGCAGAGACAAAATCCTTTCCCCAGTTTTGGCCAAGAATTCTGTGTAGGTCATTTTATTTTTGTAGACCAGAATTTAAGTACCAAGACCATGTACGAAACTAGAGGACTGAATTTTGGCTCAGTTAATGTGAGGAGTTGCCCTAAAGATTTTCCACAGACTAACCTTAAGCCAATACATGGCTATGGTTATTCTGAAATTCATCTATTTACGTTTCATATATTATTCAAAACAGGACACATTGATGTTTAAGTAGTAAGAAAACATTGCAGGATATTAGTTTTTAAAAAAGAAATGTATTTTAAACATGAGGATAAAAATACAATATATTAAAATTATGCATCAGATTTTAACTTGAATTTACTTATTTATGTTGAAATGGGATTATATGTAGCACTGTTTTTGGATAAACTTCCCTAAGTGATCAATGCATTAATGCATCTCCGTCTTTGACTATGGTAAAATAAGAAGTATTCATAAATACCAAATGATTTCACCTTTCAATTATAGTCAAATGACTTCATTCAGGTTGACGTTTGTCTTCACCTATCTTTCCTATATGTCAACATGCCACTTTGAAATAATTACAAGAAAACTCTATGTCATTTATTTTGTGAGTTTAGAAACTCACCTCAACCCCTTTTCTGACTAGTTTTCTAAGTTGGCTCAGAGACTTTTCTGCCTCTAAGTGGGTGGCACACAAATCAACAGTAATGGCATGCCTGTCCATGCTCATAAGAATAGAGTCCCTCTCAGAATTCCTGTGCTAACAGTGCCTGAAAATGTTCCTTAGTATTCAGGAGCCAAATTACCCACGGCGTCTATTTATCTATGCTGAGGTCAAAACACATTCAACATCAAGTCTAGGAATAAGGAGAAATGACCACAAGTAGTAAAGAAACAAGTGTACATGAGGCCATTGCAAATTTTTTATGAGAATAAGCAAAGTGTTTGTTTTAATTAGACCAAATGTCCTGATACCTGGAAAAATTTCCTGGAAAAAGAGCACTATATGTCTTCCAAGGAAACCAGCAATTTTCTTTCTGAAACTTTACAATGTAAGTTGTTCAAAATACTTATTAATCTTCCCTAAAGGCTTTACTGATTAGAAGCTGATCACCAGGTAAATGCTTCTTTCTGATGTTATTCCAAAGTCTCAAGGCTGGTGAGTCACTCACTTAACTATTTGCTTTAAATGGTCACATGACTTAATATTCCTCCGGCATCTTCCTTTCTTTTTTTTCTTTTTCTTTTTCTTTTTCTTTTTTTTTTTAGATGGAGTCTCACTCTGTTGCCCAGGCTGGAGTGCAGTGGTGTGATCTCAGCTCACTGCAACCTGTGCCTTCCGGGTTCAAGTGATTCTCCTGCCTCGGTCTCCTGCGTAGCTGGGACTACAGGCATGCACCACCACGCTGTAGTTTTAGTAGAGACAGTGTTTCACCATGTTGGCCAGGCTGGTCTCCGACTCCTGACCTCAAGTGATCTGCCTGCCTCGGCCTCCCAAAGTGCTAGGATTACAGCTGTGAGTCACCATACCCAGACAGCTTACTTTAATGGCATTCGTTACTTTCATACTGTAATCTTAGAGATAATTACAGAACACATCTAAGTATTTACATGTGCATCCTTTTGCTAAGACTAAGTCATTTGTTCAACTTGATAGTACAGTACTAGGAGAATTCCACTGGCTTATAATATGCAAATCTAAAGCCAAAAAATTTTCTAATGAAAATAATGCAGATCCTGAATGAGGATCTCATGAGTCAGGCACATTATCAAGGAGACACGTGAGGAATTAATTAGAATATTTCTATAACACATGCATAGGTGAACTGAATAGTGTTGGAAGAATAGGTCAAGAAATAGGCAAAGCTTGACTCAAATCCCAGCTCTGCCCATTTCTACACATCTAAACAATTTATACCAATATCATTATCATCGTCCCCTCCACCGACTGCAAAGCATCCCCAGTCTGGCAAACTGGCATTATTCCCATTCACTAATATTTCAAATATTTTGAAGCAGACCTTTACCTTTAATTGAGTCTAAAGAAAATAATCTAGACTTTCCTGAAAATACATGGGGCATTATTGTATTGCTTTAGATTGAAGCAAGCCACATGGTTTATAAGATCGACTTCTACGGATTTTCCCGTCTCCCAATTGTCCCACAACCAGCTTAGCAACATGTTGAAATTGAAAAGGAATTCCACTTTCCAGGCAGCTTTCTTTGTTCTTTAAAAAGATCCTTCTTTTTAACTAAAAATATTTCCCCCCACATTGCTATGAACAAGAGAAAATCTAAGAAAATAGTTGAATGAAACCCTTGCCTCCTAGCCCAGCTAGAAACAATGCTACTGGATCTAAGAGAAAGTGACACTAAAAGGTTGTGATGATTAGCTTTTTTTTAAAAAATCATTCTTTCCCTTTGACAGCTGATAGCCGAAAGTGATGGCTGGATGAAAAGAGATGTCTATAAAATGTCACATAACAAACTGTGACAAGTTGCAGAGTGATAACATCCTGACGGCAGCCTACTCCTGCTTAATTCAATAAGGGAAAGTGTGTCTGATTTCCCACCCTGTACTGGGAAGCACACATTTCTATTTTGAGGAGGAAAGTGTTGATTGTTTTAAAGAACTGTTTTAAAAAATTTTATGCTTCGCTTATTTTCTCACTGCTTTTAATTTTTAAATCTTCCATTTTAACTTTTATATATCGAAATATAAAAATCATCTGACATCAAAAGAATTATGTAATCTAGTCTAGTTTTGCATGTCTCTTAGACTTTAGGTAGAAGAAAGCATTAAAGGCTTTGGTAGGGATTGAGATCAATCAATGCATTGTTAGGGTTAAGCATCTGAAGATAAGATAAATGGATGCCCCAAGCAGATACTCAAAAGTAGTTCATCTCTCCTGACTCTTAACACATAATAGGCATCCTCCATTAAGGAATCTTAAAACATCATTTGAAATCAAGATCTTGGCTAGGTGTGGTGGCTCGTGCCTGTAATCCCAGTATTTTGGGAGGCCAACCTGGGCGGATCACTTGATGTCAGGAGTTGGAGGTCAGCCTGGCCAACGTGGTGAAACCCTATCTCTACTAAAAATACAAAAATTAGCCAGGCATGGTGGCACAACCCTGTAGTCCCAGCTCCTTGGAGGCTGAGGCAGGAGAATGGCTTGAACCCAGGAGGTGGAGGTTACAGAGAGCCAAGATTGTGCCATTGCACTCCAGCCTGGGCAACAGAGCAAGACTCCATCTTAAAAATAAACAAAACAGGAGAGATCCAAGATGGCGGATTAGGAGCAGCTCAGGATTGCAGCTCCCAGTGAAAGTGCAGAGGGTGAGTGGACGCTGCATTTCCAGACTGATTTTCATTACCCCCAGACCAGGAGATTCCCAGGCGGAGCAGCCCCACGGGTCGCTAGTGCGGCTGTTTCGGCCGGCTCGGCTGCTTTGCCGGCGCCGCGGCCCGGCGGGTCTCCGTACAAAATACACTGGTCTGTGTGCCCTTTTAACTGGCGAGTGGAGCTACGGGAAGGCAGATTAAAAGGGGGACTGAATCAGGGAGCCAGCCCAGGAGATCCCCAGGCAAAAAAGCGCTACGAATCTCAGCAC
>CAUYQU010000503.1:0-21702 GCA_963574635.1 Cheracebus regulus
TTTCATGGGGAAAATACCTAAAAAGGCTCCTTTAGGGGCAAGGAAGGGATAGTGTGTAATTACGAAAAAAAGATTAGAAAGTACTGAGTCATGGTCTTTATATGAGACCAACATCATCCTCATACCAAAACCTGGCAGAGACTCAACAAGAAAAGAAAACGTCAGGCCAATATGCATGATGAACATAGATACAAAAATCTTCAACAAAATACTGGCATCCAATTGCAATAGCACATCAAAAGCTTATCCATCACAACAAATAGGCTTCATCCTGGTGATGCAAGGCTGGTTCAACATATGCAAGTCTATAAACATAATGCAGCTCATAAACCGAACCAAAGACAAAAACCCCAAGATTATCAATAGATGCAGAGAAGGTCTTAGACAAAATTCAACAGTGCTTTATGCTAAAAATTCTCAGTAAACTAGGTATCAAAGGAACCTATTTCAAAACAATAAAAGCATTTACAAAACCAAAAGCCAGTACCATACTGAATGGGCACAAATTAGAAGCATTCATGTTGAAATCTGGCACTAGACAAGAATGCCATCTCTCAGCACTCCTTTTCAATATAGTATTGGAAGTTCATGCCAAAGCAATCAGGCAAGAAAAACAAATAAAGGATATTCAGTTAGGAAAGGAGGAAGTCAAATTGTCTCTATTTGCAGAAAACATGATTGTATATTTAGAAGACCCCATCATTTCAGACGAAAATCAACCTCAGCAAAGTCTCCACATACAATACCAATGTGCATAAATTGCAAGCATTGCTATACACCAATAACAGACTTAAAGAGAGCCAAATCAAGAGCCAAATGCCATTCACAATTGCTACAAAGAGAATAAAATACCTAGGAATACAACTAACAAAGAACATAAAGGACTTCTTCAAGGAAAACTACAAACCACTGCTCAAGGAAATAAGAGAGGGCACAAACAGATGGAAAAACATTCCATGGTCATGGTTAGGAAGAATCAATATTGTGAAAATGGCCATACTGCCCAGAGTAATTTATAGATTCTACACTACCCCTATCAAACTAACAACGACCTTCTTCACAGAACTGGAAATAATCACCTTAAAATTCATATGGAACTAAAAGAGAGCCTGTACAGCCAAGTCAATTATAAGGAAAAAGAACAAAGCTGGAGGCATCACACTACCTGAATTCAAACTATACCACAAGGCTACAGTAATCAAAACTGCATGATACTGGTACCAAAACAGAGGTATAGACCAATGGAACAGAAAAGAGGCCTCAGAGACAACACCACACATCTACAACCATCAGACCTTTGTCAAACATGACAAAAACAAACAATGGAGAAACAATATTTTTTAACAAATGGTGTTGGGAAAACTCAAGCTAGCCATGTGCAGAAAGTAGAAACTGGACTCCTTCCTGACATCTTACACTCAAGTTAACTCCAGATGGATTAAAGACTTAAACATAAGACCTAACACCATAAAAACCCGAGAAGAAAATCTAGGCAAAATCATTCAAGACACAGGTATAGGCAAAGACTTCATTGCTAAAATACCAAAAGCAATAGCAACAAAAGCCAAAATAGACAAATGGGATCTAATTTAAACTCCAGAGCTTCTGCATAGCAAAATAAGCGATCAGTAGAGTGAACTGGCAACCAACAGAATGGAAAAAAAATTGTGAAATCTGTCCATCTGACAAAGGGCTAATATCTAGAATCTACAAAGAACTAAAACAGATTTACAAGAAACAAACAAAAAAACCCATTCAAAAGTGGGCAAAGGATATGAACAGACACTTTTCAAAAGAAGACATATAGAAACCAACAAACATATGAGAAATGTCTGTCATCACTGGTCATTAGAGAAATGCAAATCAAAATCACATAGAGATACCACCACATGCCAGTTAGAATGGTGGTCATTAAAAAATCTGGAGACAGCAGATGCTGGAGAGCATGTGGTGTTATAGGAATACTTTTACCCTGCTGGTGGGACTATGAATTAGTTCAACCACTGTGGAAGACAGTGTGGTGATTCCTCAAGGACCTAGAAATAGAAATTCCACTTAACCCAGCAATCCCATTACTGGGTATTTATCCAAAGGATTATAAATCATTCTATTATAAAGATACATGCAATAAAATGAGAAGGCAAGATTAGAGAAAAAAGGGTAAAAAGGAATGAATAAAATCTCCAAGAAATATGAGACTACGTGAAAAGACCTAGTCTACATTTGATAGGTGTACCTGAATGTGACAGAGAGAATGAATCCAAACTGGAAAATACTCTTCAGGATATTATCCAGGAAAACTTCCCCAACCTAGCAAGGCAGGCCAATATTCAAGTCCAGGAAATACAGAGAACACCACAAAGGTATTCCTCAAGAAGAGCAACCCCAAGACACATAATCGTCAGATTCACCAGGGGTGAAATGAAAGAGAAAATGCTAAGGGCAGCCAGAGAGAAAGGTTGGGTTATCCACAAAGGGAAGCCCATCAGACCCCTTCATATCTCTCAGCAGAAACCCTACAAGCCAGAAGAGAGTGGGGCCAATATTCAACACCCTTAAAAAAAGAACTTTCAACCCAGCATTTCATATCTAGACAAACTAAGCTTCATAAATGAAGGAGAAATAAAATCCTTTACAAACAAGCAATTACTCAGAGATTTCATCACCACCAGACTTGCTTTACAAGAGCTCCTGAAAGAAGCACTAAACATAGAAAGGAATAACAAGTACCAGCCACTCCAAAAAAATACCAGATGGTGAAGAGCATCAACACAATGAAGAAACTGCAGCAACTAATGGGCAAAACAGCCAGCTAGCATCAAAATGGCAGTATCAAATTAACATATAACAATATTAACCCTAAATGTAAGAGGGCTAAAGGCCTCAATCAAAAGACATAGACTGGCAAATTGGATGAAAGGCAAAACCTATTGGTGTGCTGCATCCAGGAAACCCATCTCACATGCTAGGATATATATAGGTTCAAAATAAAGGGATGGAGGAAGATTTACCAAGCAAATGGAGAGCAAAAAAAAAAAAAATCAAGAGTTGCAGTCCTAGTCTCTGACTAAATAGACTTTAAAGCAACAAAGATCAAAAGAGACAAAGAAGGACATTACATAATGGTAAACGGATCAATGCAACAAGAAGAGCTAATGATCCTAAATATATATGCACCCAATGCAGGATCACCCAGATACATAAAGGAAGTTCTTAATGACTTACAAAGAGACTGAGACTCCCACATAATAATAGTGGGAGACTTTAACACCCTGTTGTCAATATTAGACAGATCAATGAGATAGAAAATTAACAAGGATATCCAGGACTTGAACTGAGATATGGACCAAGCAAACCGAGTAGACATTTATAGAACTCTCCACCCCAAATTCACAGAATACACATTCTTCTCAGCAACACATCATACCTACTATAAAACTGACCACATAATTGGTAGTAAATCACTCCTCAGGGAATGCAAAAGAACTGAAATTATAACAAACAGTCTCTCAGACCACAGTGCAATCAAGTTAGAACTCAGAATTCAGAAACTAACTCAAAAATGCACAGCTTCATGGAAACCAAATAATGGGATCTTGATTGTTGCCTGGATAAACAATGAAATGAAGGCAGAAATAAAGATTTTCTTCAAAACCAAGGAGCATGAAGACAAAACATATCAGAATCTCTGAGACACATTTAAAGCAGTGTCTAGAGGAAAATATATAGCAATAAATGCCCACATGAGAAGCAGTGAAAGATTTAAAATCAACAACCTATCATAAAAATTGAAAGAGCTCAAGGAGCAAGATAAAAAAAAACTCAAAACCTAGCAGAAGACGAGAAATAACTAAGATTGGAGCAGAACTGAAGGAGATAGTGATGCAAAAAACCCTTCAAAATATCAATAAATCCAGGAGCTGGTTTTTCAAAAAGGTCAATAAAATAGACAGCCCATTGGCTGGATTAATAAAAAACAAAAAGAGAATAATCAAATAGATGCAATAAAAAACAAGAAAGAGGATATCACCACAAATTCCACAGAAATACAAACCATCATACGAGATTATCACAAACAACTCTATGAACATAAACTAGCAAACCTGGAAGATATGGGTGAATAACTGGACACTTGCGTTCTTCCAATGCTAAACCAGGAAGAAGTCAAAACCCTGAATAGACCAATAACAAGGGCAGAAGTTGAGGCAGCAATTAAGAGCCTACCACCCAAGAAAAGCCCAGGTCCAGATGAGTTCACAGCCAAATTCGACCAGACATACAAAGAAAAGTTGATACTATTCCTTCTGAAACTACTCCAAACAATCCAAAAAGAAAGACTTCTTCCCAAATCTTTTTAGGAGACCAACATCATCCTGATGCCAAAACCCAGCAGAGACTCAGCAAAAAAAGAAAACTTCAGGCCAACATCCATAATGAAAATAGATGCAAGAATCTTCAATGAAATACTGGCAAACTGATTGAAACAGTACATCAAAAAGCTTATCCATCATGATCAAGTAGGCTTCATCCGGGGATGCAAGGCTGGTTCAACCTATGAAAGTCTATAAATGTAATTCTCCACATAAACAGAACCAAAGACAAAAAGCAAATGATTATCTCAATAGATGCAGAGAAGGCCTTTGACAAAATTCAACAGTGCTTTATGCTAAAAACCCTCAATAAACTGGGTATTGATGGAACATATCTCAAAATAATAAAAGCTATTTATGACAAACCAACAGCCAATATCATACTGAATGGGCAAAAACAGGAAGCATTTCCTTTGAAATCTGGCACTAGACAAGGTTGCCCTCTCTCATCACTCCTATTCCATATAGTACTGAAAGTTCTAACCAGAGAAATCAGACAAGAAAAAGAAATAAAGGGTATTCAAATAGGAAAGGAGGAAGTCAAATTGTCTCTATTTGCAGATGACATGATTGTGTATTTACAAGACCCCATCGTCTCAGCCCAAAATTTCCTGAAACTGACAAGCAACTTCAGCAAAGTCTCAGGATACAAAATCAATGTGCAAAAATCACAAGCATTCCTATACACCAATGACAGACTTAAAGAGAGCCAAATCAAGAATCAACTGCTATTCACAATTGCTATAAAGAGAATAAAATACCTAGGAATACAACTAACAAGGAATGTAAAGGACCTCTTCAAGGAGAACTACAAACCACTGCTCAACGAAATATGAGAGGACACAAATAAATGGAGAAACATTCCATGTTCATGGTTAGGAAGAATCAGTATCGTGAAAATGGCCATACTGCTCAAAGTAATTTACAGATTCAACACTATCCCCATCAAGCTACCAATGACCTTCTTCACAGAACTGGGAAAAACCACCTTAAACTTCATATGGAACAAAAAGAGAGCCCGCATAGCCAAGTCAATTCTAAGTAAAAAGAACAAAGCTGGAGGCATCACACTACCAGACTTCAAACTATACTACAAGCCTACAGTAATCAAAACAGCATGGTACTGGTATCAATACTGAAATATAGACCAATGTAACAGAACAGAGGCCTCAGAGGCAACACCACACATCTGCAACTATCTGATCTTTGACAAAGCTCAAAAAACAAGCACTGGGGAAATGATTCCTTATTTAATAAATGGTGTTGGGAAAACTGGCTAGCCATGTGCAGAAAGCAAAAACTGGACCCCTTCCTGACACCTTACACTAAATTAACTCCAGATGGATTAAAGACTTAAACATAAGACCTAACACCATAAAAACCCTAGAAGAAAACCTCAGCAAAACCATTCAGGGCATAGGCATAGGCAAGGACTTCATGACCAAAACACCAAAAGCATTGGCAACAAAAGCCAAAATAGACAAATGGGACCTAATCAAACTCCACAGCTTCTGTACAGCAAAATAAACAGTCATCAGAGTGAATCGGCAACAAACAGAATGAGAAAAAATTTTTCCAATCTACCTATCTGACAAAGGGCTAACCTCCAGAATCTACAAAGAACTAAAAGAGATTTACAAGAAAAAAACAAAGAAGCCCATTCGAGAGTGGGCGAAGGATATGAACAGACACTTTTCAAAAGAAGACATACATGAGGCCAACAAGCATATGAAAAAATGCTCATCATCACTGGTCATTAGAGAAATGCAAATCAAAGCTACATTGAGATACCATCTCACACCAGTTAGAATGGCGATCATTAAAAAAATCGGGAGACAACAGATGCTGGAGAGGATGTGGAGATATAGGAACACTTTTACACTGTTGGTGGGATTGTAAATTAGTTCAACTATTGTGGAAGACAGGGTGGCGATTCCTCAAGGATAGAAATAGGAACTCCATTTGACCCAGCAATCCCATTACTGGGTATATATCCCAAAGACTATAAATTATTCTACTATAAGGACACATGCACACGAATGTTCATTGCAGCACTGTTCACAATAGCAAAGACCTGGAGCCAACACAAATGCCCATCAATGATTTACTGGACAGGAAAAATGTGGCACATATACATCATGGAACATTATGCAACCAGAAAAAATGATGAGTTTCTGTCCTTTGTAGGGACGTAGATGAACCTGGAAACCATAATTCTCAGCAAATTGACACAGGAACAGAAAATCAAACACCACATGTTCTTATCATAGGTGGGTGTTGAACAATGAGAACACATGGACACAGGGAGGGAAGCATCACACACTGGGGTCTGTCAGGGGGAAGTAGGGGAGGGAAAGTTGGGGGTGGGGAGTTGGGGAGAAATGCCAGATATAGGTGACAGGGAATAAGACAGCAAATCACACTGTCATGTTTGTATCTATGCAACAATCTTGCTTGTTCTTCACATGTTCCCCAAACTCTAAAATGCAATTAAAAAATAAAATCAAATAAAATAATGACACATGCACATGTATCTTCATTGCTGCACTGTTTACAATAGCAAAGACCTACCAACCCAAATGCTCCTTGATGATATTCTGGACAGGGAAAATGTGGCTATATACACCATGGAATACTTCGCAGCCATAAAGAATGATGAGCTCATGTCCTTTGTAGAGACATGGCTGAACCTGGAAACCATCATTCTCAGCAAACTGACACAAGAACAGAAAATCAAACACTGTATCTTCTCTCTCATAGGTGGGTGTTGAACAATGAGAACATATGGACATAGGGATGGGAGCATCACACATTGGGGTCTGTAGGGCAGAAATAGGGGAGGGACAGTGTGGCAGGGAGTTGGAGAGAGAGAGCACGGGGAGAAATGCCAGATATAGTTGACGGAGTGGAAGGCAGCAAATCACACTGCCATGTGTGTACCTATGCAACAATCTTGCATGTTCTTCACATGTACCCCAAAACCTAAAATAAAAAAAAATTAATAAAATGAAATAAAATAATTTTAATTTTAATTTTAATTTTAATATACATGCACATGTATGTTCATTGCTGCAGTGTTTACAATAGCAAAGACCTATCAACCCAAATGCCCCTCGATGATAGACTGGACAGGGAAAATGTGGCACATATACACCATAGAATACTATGCAGCCATAAAAAACAATGAGTTGGTGTCCTTTCTAGGGACATGGATGAATCTGGAAACCATCATTCTCAGCAAACTGACACAAGAACAGAAAATCAAATACAGCGTGTTCTCACTCATAGGTGGATGTTGAACAATGAAAACACATGGACACAGGGAGGGGAGCATCACACACTGGGGTCTGTTTTCAGGGACTAGAAGAGGGACAGTGGTGGGTAGGGAGATTGGGGAAGGATAGCATGGGGAGAAATGCCAGATATAGGTGATGGGGGGATGGAGGCAGCAAACTACATTGCTATGTATCATACCTATGTAACAATTCTGCATGATCTACACATCTACCCCAGAACCTAAAGTGCAATATATATATATATATATATGTATATATATATATATATATAATAATTAATAAATTTTCAAAAAAAGAGAAGGTACTAAGAGTGACAAATTTAAGTAATCTGCATCTTAAAACATAGCAAAGATTAATTCACCAAACATTGGTATTACCAAGCAGAGGAAGGCACTAATACATGCAAACAGAGGGGGTAAATTCATGGTGACTTCAGAGTCCTTGTGGTTGTTTTGTGGGAAAATCATCAGAAAGAAAATTATCAGAAAGATAATTAAGGATGAATTATATTAAAGAGATTAGCTCTCATTAAATTCCCTCATTTATGAAGACACTTGGAAATTCTCAGAAATTTTCTCTCTCCAATAACATCTACTGCAAACATGGATCACATCATGAATGACATAGGAAATAACCTAGATCATGAAGATTAGACAGCCTAATTTTGCTTCTTTTTCTACCTAACTCACCCTACAGTCACTCATTCTTCCTCAGTCCTTTTAAATTTCAGCTCCAGTTTCAGGAAATGACTTTGTTATCTACTTAGAGAAAACTGGATCTATTCATAGAGAACCAATTTGTATTTTCTTCCTCCAACCTACAACAAACTCACCGAAGTCTACAGTGGCCTAACTTTCCCTTTTACAGTATATAAATCATTCATTTTTCTATGTAAGACAGTCCTTTCGCCAGGGTGTCCAATACTCAATACAAAATGGCAGCTTTTGAATTTTTTTTTTTTATGACTGTCTTTCACTTTGTAGCCCAGGCTGGAGTACAGTGGGGTGATCCTCGCTCTCTGCAACCTCCACCTCCCAGGGTCAAGCAATTCTCCTGCCTCAGCCTCCGAGTAGTGGGGATTATAGGTATGTGCCACCATGCCTGGCTAATTTTTATTTTTTTAATAGAGATGGGGTTTTGCCATGTTGGTCAAGCTGGTCTCAAACTCCTGACTTCAAGTGATCTGTTCAACTCAGCCTCCAAAAGTGCTAGGATTACAGGCATAAGCCACCGTGCCCAGCCAGTGTTTGAGTTTGAATGGCCAGAGAGCATACACTGCAGTCACCCACAGAATCTATAACTATTTACTACTTTATATCTAGTTGTCTTGTTTGTATTGAGTAACATTATTTGTTAGACATCAAAAGGCACATAATTTTGGGTACCTTGAATTACTCTCTCTTGTTGATGTATTTGACATTGGCTACTTAACTAAATCCTTCCTCTGTGTATGTAAACCCCTTCATGTTACTTACAGAAATTAACACACAGACCCTCTGTTGGACAGCAAATCATCCTCTCTTCTCTCTCACAAGTAAAATTATCAAGAAGCATCATATACTGTCTGAATCTCTGTTTATTTCTTTCTCTCCCACTGACATTTTCAACTTATTCTAACTTCCCTTCAGATTCCTGTTACTTATAAAAGTTGTTGATAGGGTCACCTATAAAGTTCCATGTGAACAAATCTAATAAACATTAGAAGGCTTTTTTTTTGCACTCATATCCCTAGAAATACTTGATGACACCCCTTCACCTTGAAACTCTTCCCCTCTTCTTCATCTCATAACAGTCTCCTATTCTCCCAGCATTCTTCCCCAACCTCCTTTGCAGTCTCTTTAGAATTATCATCTTCTATGGAAACATAAAATAGTGAAATTCTGAAAGATTCATCTTTGCCTTTTTTCCCTCAGAGATCTATATTCTCTCCCCATATAAGCACATTTATGTCTAGAGTTTTATTTGACATTTTGTGCCAATGTCCTCAATATTTATATTTCAATCTCAGGCTTATTTATATTTTTTATTTTGAGAAATTTTTTTTTAGTTGTATTCACATGCACTTAATTTCCGTATACTCTTTGGTGTTCTGTTTTACGGCACATTTAATGTAACGAACACAAAAGCAGACATTATCCTCTTACCCTGTTTCTCCTGCTTCTTCCATCAACATCTGCCTTCTTTTTTGATTCCAGATTTCAGGGAATGGTAACTATATTCATTCATTTCTGCAAATCAGACAGTTGGGAGTCATCCTTGATTTCTCTCCCTTTGATTCCTCTCTGCCCCTATTACCTCCATGTATGAGTACTTAAAACTTTTAATCAAATATTAAGAAGCTACCCTTAAATCATCCCTTAAGTCTTGCCACATCTCTCTATACTCACTACAATCTTTATATCCCAAGCTATCTTGATCTCTTTCTGGCAATATCTTCTATTCTGTTGCACTTCATGCACCCTGACTTCTTTCAATCTGTTTTCTAAGCATAGCACTCCCCGCCTCCACCCTTAAGCTCTAAAATTAGTTTTCTTTAAATTTAGAATAAAGACCAGACTTAGAGTATTTATGGCCCAAAAACTTAGTCACATTCTCTTATTTCTTCTCTCTGTTCAAATATACTGACCTTTCATTTCTTAAATTTGTTGAGCTTCTTCCTACTTAAGGGATTTTATTCCCTTAAGATTATTCAGATTCTGAGACAGAGTTTCACTCTTGTTGCCCAGGCTGGAGTGCAATGGCATGATCTCAGCTCATCGCAACCTTTGCATCTCGGGTTCACACGATTCTCCTGCCTCAGCCTCCTGAGCAGCTGGGATTACAGGCATGCACCACCAGGCCTGACTAATTTTTGTATCATGTTTTTTAGTAGACATGGATTTCACTATGTTGGCCAGGCTGCTCTCAAACTCCTGACAACGTGATTTACCCACCACGGCCTCCCAAAGTGCTGGGATTACAGGCATGAGTCACTGTGCCCAGCCAGATTCCTTTTTTTCTAACCTAGCTTTTATCATTTTTCAGTTTGCAACTAATAGTCTCTTTCTCTGACTTCCAGGTTTCTCAAGTCACCTCAATACATGCTCTCCACATGTTGGTGCTGTAATTTTATGTTTCTTTCTAAGTGATTTGATCAAAATCCCTTTCACTTACTATAAGAGGATGGCGTCAGTGTTTCTTCAGTACCTAGCTTGGTAGATATTTGTATCTCCATAAATAATCACCTAAAAGAATATTCTATCTGTTAGAATGGGCTGTATTGCAGATAATTATGCAGGGCCAGAGCACATTTAATTTTTGTTTTTAGAAATTTTACACAACAGGGAAATAAAAAGAAGAAATGGAGTGGGAGTATTCTAAAAATAGGAAAATACTTTAGGAGGCTATATTAATAGTCCAAGATCATGCCTGGACTGAAGATATTGATGAAGACACAGCAGTTGGGTTACAGAGGAGAAAGTGCAACAGAGAGATACTTAGATTAATGTAGTGATTGTTTTTGACTGGCTGGGCTGGACCCCAGAAAAAGGAAGCCACATGAACAAATGATTAGCATTATAAGTTCTAATCAGTTGTAGAACTTTTGCTACAACTGATTAGAACTTATAGTGCCGATAAGAAGATGGAGAGGAAGCATTTTGTGGCGAATTCTCAGTCACATTTTCCAAAGGCTCAACTTTAGTTGTTTAGTATGGAGAAGTTTAGAAGAATATTAATAGAGACAAGTGCTACATGGTGTTCAAATGGAGAAGTGGACTGATGAAACAGATTTGAGAGTCATTGGTACCAGTAGCAGATAAAGTTATGAATGTGGCTGGGAACACATGGAAACTGGTCTTTGATTCAACCACAGGAATAATCTTAGAAAGAGAATGAATGAATTTGAGCCGAAGAAAGCTAAAAAGAAATGGGTGCATGGGTAGAGAGGAAACAATGAGATTTGGGGATAAAAAATAAGCAAAGTGAGAGACAGTCAAGAAGACACTGGTGAATCAAGATGAGGACTAAATAAAATATTGCTTATAATATTTGGTGATTAGGATTTCTTTTTAGGATTATCATGTGTGTTGTTATTGGAGCTGAATAGGTAGCTATAAAGCCAATTGAGTTGTAAAGTCCATGGGACAGAAAACAATCAGAAATTATAGTACAGACTAATTTTTCAAATTTTTTTATAAAGAAAAAAAGAACTATGTGGTGGTAACCAGATAAGAAAGCACATGGAGATGGCTGATTTCTTCTTGCAAAGTTTAATGAAAACAAAAATTTCATCCTTATACAGCATTTATTCTATTTCTTGCAAGATACCAAGGACTCTCCCTGACCTTGCATTAGTACTGCCAAGGATCAGCAGCGACACTCTCACTCAAACCTACAAGACACAAGAAATCTTATGAGCTAAACAGAATTGACTAAAAGTCAAGTGCAACATCAAAAATCCCAGAAAGCCATAAGGCATTCTGCAAAGTCATTAAACTGAAGGGACAAAGAAAGCAGTGATACAATCAGAAATAATACTCCCCCAAAGCAAGAGACTTGACAGTTAGAAAGGGTCCTTTCTACATGAAAATAACTAGAATAGAGTCATTAATGGCTTATTTTTATGTTCTCTCCTAATATGTGAAGAACGGCTAGTCTGTAAAGGAAGAATAAACATCCTAGTGATAAAAAAATATACAAAGTGTAGAATTAGAGAACCCTGGGTCTGACCTTCCAGTTGTGTGGTTAAGGGTTTGATTTTAGATAGGGCATGACATGTTTCTTAACTCAGTTTGCATTTTTTGTTACTTTATTAAATGGACAACAATGGCTACCTTGGAGATTATAGAGAGGACTAAGACAAGAAGTCCAAGGTGTTTGGAAGGTAACACATGCCTAAGAGCTAATAAAGCCATTCTTGATAGTCTAAAATTGGAAGTAGTGAGATAAGTTCGTAAAACTGACCTGTAGTTTTTAAAACTAGAAACGGTTTTTCATTTCCAAAAGCATATATTATTTAATTATCACTGATAAAATTTATAGGCGAAGTTCAAGGCAAAACATAATTTCAGAGCCATAGATATCCCTTGGCTGGAACTCCTTCTTCATATATTCCTCAACATCTGTAGCGAGATCTGTCCTCTGTGTCAAATTTTCGTAACTAGTAATTGTGAAACTCGTGGCCAAAAGCAAATGAAGAATAACTGCCTTGAGTGTGTCATGGGGGTTTGTTGTACAGATGATTTCATTGCCCAGGTATTAAACCTAGTATACATTAGTTAATTTTCCTGATCCTCTCCCTTCTCCCACTCTCCATCCTCTGAAAGGCCCATGTGTGTTGTTCCTTTCTATGTGTCCATGTGTTCTCATCATTTAGCTCCCACTACTTACAAGTGAGAACATGTCAAGACATCTTTGTTGTTTTTCTGTTATTTTATCAAGATTCAGTTTATCTAAATATGTGTACTTATAAGTCTTCCCTCTCCCTTCTACTTCTGGCAAATAAATCATTCTTTTTGCTCATCCACAGAAAGAAACAGAGTCCTTCTTCTCTTTTTTTTTTTCTTTGTTTTTGGTACCGAATTTTGCTCTTGTCACCCAGACTGGAGTGCAGTGGCTCAATTTCGACTCACTGCAATCTCTGCCTCCCAGGTTCAAACGATTCTCCTGCCTCAGCCTCCCACGTAGCTGGGATTACAGGTGTGTGCCTGAATGCCTGGCTAATTTTTATATTTTTAGCAGAGACAGGTTTTCACCATGTTGGTCAGGCTGGTCTTTGATTCACGTATCAAGGCACAAAACTATTTCTGCAGAAATAGCACATGTGAGCTGCTGGCATGTAACCTGAAACCTAAATTGATTGGGAGAAACAGAAATTGTATACCATAGAATCAAAGACTTTTGCCTTGACATCCACGGTGTGTTCCTCTCCATGTAACATAGATGACATTATTGACTATTCACTGACTCAAACATATTTTGGTGCATGAGAAAACCCTGGTGCTTATTTCTCATTAGATAAGTAAAGATAGTTCATGGGACGAAAGAAATCTGACAATGCAGGAAGATTTTTAGATTTTCTATTTTGGTAGGAGTCTTGCTGATTATCACTAAAATAGAAAATAAAGTAGGTTTGGGGGGATCCGTTCCATTTACATTTATTCCACACAAAATATTTCTATCTAAATGCCACTATTTGTGTATTCTCAGGTGTATGAATGGAAGAAAATCCTCTGTGATTTGCACTAAGAACAGTAAAAAACAATATTGAAGAACTTCATCATAACCAATAGGAGAACCTAGTCAAATTAAACACATTTGTGATTCCCAGAACATTCTGAAGAGAAATACTTGAGTCATTCATTTGGTTCTAAGTACACCTGACAGAATTGCAGCTAGGCATCTTCTCAGGGGAATCTTTTTGCCTTAAGTGCCCTTGAGGAAGATCTCTCTGCAGTTAAGTACCTGACATTATTAAGAATCTTAATTTTGCACTGCCTTTCTGTATGTGTGGCATAAGGTGTAGGCAAAAGTATCACTGTCTCTTTCAAAGTCAATTTAAAACACACATGTATGAAGAATTTTGTAAAAAGTCAATAACTACTGTCATTCAGTAAAATCCTCAAAAGCAATGTAATAATACCAAGTCCTTGCCCAGTTCATTTTGATTTGAATTTATCAGAAAAAGTTCTGAAATTAATATCTAACCATACAGTCAAGCAGTGCCAAATGATTGTAGATTAACTAATGAAAATCTGTTCATAACTTTTTCAGTAGTGTGAGAGATATGGCAGCCAAACTTTATGGCATTTTATTTTTTGTTTGTTTGTTTTGTTTTTTGAGATGGAGGCTCAGTCTGTTGAGCAGGCTGGAGTGCAGTGGTGCAATCTGAGAGCACTGCAATCTTCGCCTCCTGCATTCAAGTGATTCTTCTGCCTCATCCTCCTAAGTAGCTGGGACTACAGATGCGTGCCACCATGCCCAGCTAATTGTTGTGTTTTTATTAGAGATGGGATTTCACCACATTGGCCAGGCTGGTCTCAAACTCCTGACCTGAGGGGATCCACCCACCTTGGCCTCCAAAAGTGCTGGGATTACAGGCTTTAGCCACTGAGCTTGGCCAGCAGTTTTATATACCTGCAAAGGACTTTTTGAAACAACAAAGTTGTAATGACACAGTTGATAGAAACTTGAAATTTTACCCTTCCAATTTGGAGTAAAATAGAAAAACACGCTAGTAAAAGCATTAAAATAATACAAGACATATTAATGAAAAGTGTCTATCTGTAAATTTCTTAAAGAAAATACTTACAGCACAGTTTTAGGGATTCAGCCCAAACCTCAAGTTTAAATGTTCCATAATATTTATTTAAAATATAAATTTCTAAAAAAAATAGATATTCAGTGTGGAAATTTTATAATACAAGAAAGAAAACACATATACAAATTAATCATTAGGACATGATCCTAGTTCTCAATTACTAAGTTAAGATTTCTTCATCGTTTTTTAGCTGTCTTTTCTTAAATGAATTACTGGTGTTGCTAATAAGTGCAACTGATTGCTCTTATGCAAACACTCACACAAACACATGTGAGGTCCCCTAGGAGCAATAGACTAGTGCCTGGCATCTGGGCAGATGGTGCTTATGTTGCTGGCAGGTGATAAAGCTCAGGGAAGACACTTGTCATCTGAAATCCCAGAAACCAACACTTTCAACTTATAAATGAAAATGTCCCAATTATAAGTCCCCGAGGTGGAAGAGGCTGTGGCAGGAAAGCGATCCAGACCATGCCTTTGTGTTGTATTGCAGTCAAAAGAAAATAGAAGTCCCCGTTGTTTAGTAAGCAACTTAAAGCTCTGCTTTCAAGTCTCTCATATTTCTCAGCATCAAGTTAACAGTTGTCATTTAATCATGATTCCTTTTAAACTGGTGAATGTTAGCTGAATATCTCAAGAGAGCGGATTTCCTTCACTTTCAAGTTCATTGTGACCCCAAATGCATTAACCTGGACTGCCCACATTTCTTCCTGTGCTGTCACGTAAGATATACTCCACATAAAAATAAAGAACATCGACCTTGAAAGAGGAAAAAAAAAAGGGGAAAGAAAAAACCACATTTAGCAACCCAGACTAGAATCTAAGCTCTGTCAAAGTGATTTCTTATTCCATTTTACTGAAGCAGTGCCAGGCTTTATCACTTCTGAGTTCATGTCTTACAGCTGAGGCAACCCACTTGAATTGGTAAGTTGCTTAAAGTATACATGCGCTGTTCACGTTGTCACTGTGATTTAAAATGTGAGACGAGTTCTGCAGGTGGAATACAACTGAAATAGAGGAAGTGGGAACTAGAAACATTAAACCATGCATAATTAATGGTTCTGTGTCTTGCTGGTCCTCTGAAACTCTTTTTATGAGTACTATGCAGATGCCCTATGGCTGGAAGGGTAGTGCTGTCATTAGGATAGGGTTGGTTGTTCTTCACCAAAGCGCATCTTGAAATTTGATTCCCAGTGTGTATGTGTTGGGGGGTGAGGCGTGGTTGGGAGTTGTTTGGGTTATGGGGGTGGATCCCTGATGGATGGCTTGGTGCTGTGCTCCCGATATGAGTTCCAACTCTCACAAGACTGGATTACTTCTCTTGGGAATGGATTTGTTTCTGTGAGAGTGAATTGTAATAGAGCCAGGTTGCCCCTCAGGTTTTCTTCTCTTCACATGGGTGCATTTCCCCTTTGACCTTCAGCATGTTGTGACACAGCACAAAGGCCCTTGCAAGAAGCCAGGGTTATGGCCTTGAACTTCTCAGCCTGCAGAATTATGAGCTAAATAAATCTCTGTTCTTTACTAATTGCCCAGTCTCAGGTATCCTTTTAGAGTAACGCAAGTAGACAAAGAGAGGCAGGATGCTTAGTGCTGAAAGTCTGACTTTGCATCATCCTACATCTTTCGTTCACATTGGCTTCACAAATAGAAATGGAGAAAATAACTATGATCACTGCAGCTAAATCTGACAAACTGTCACCTACCTACATCATTTCTCCATCATGGAATCTCACATAACGTCCATAAATGTCCTGTGTCTATTAGCATTTTAAAGGGCTTTGTGGCCATTATACTCCCGTTTTGGAGCTAGGGACGTTTCATTATCCTCAATTAAAACTCTCAGAAGCAAGATTGGCAAGCATTTATTTATATATTTCCCCTAGAGGAAACATGGAAGAGATGAATTCAGTAAAGGAGGCAGGGTGCTGTTCTGTGCTGCATCAAGAAACGATGCTGGTTTGGAATAATTCTCCTAATGTGAAGCTATCCCTATTAAAACATAAACCATAATTGTGGAAAGCAATTTGCTCAGTGGCAGAGAACTAACAGGGTTTCTTATTGTGATTCAATAACAAGGGTGCACGGAGATGCAATGTTGAAAATGCTCCCCAAACTCTTAATTTTCTTGAAGTGTAATTTTCTTCTGTGAAACCAATGTGAAAAGCTGAAATCATTTCTATTACACTCAGAAGCGAGATGTATATACATTTCCTGTAAATGAACATTTTCCAACTTCAGTGAACTTAAACACTCTATCATTTGTCTGTTTCAAATGTGGATTAATAAAAACTTGAAACCATGACACTGCCGACAATCAGTGAAAGCAAATCCACAGCTAGGTCAAAAGTTGATATACTTAGAGTTCTAATCAGTTTTGTCATCCTTTTACAGCTGCTTCTCTTTCACTAACAACTGATTATAGTTCAAGAATGATTATATACCAGTATGAAAGGTTAATAAATATTAATAGTATTTTAAAAATCAATAATGCTATTAAGAGAATCCTTTCTATAGAATATGGTCAAAATCAATAATAGTATATAAATATATCAGATGCTGAGGTATTGCATACTGTATGCTATTAAAATCAAAATCAATACTAGCAATCAAGAGATCTATTATTACTTATACTTAACATACATAGATATTTGATCTGTACAATTCCGTTTATTTTATTAGGCATAATGTGGATCAAGGACATTAAAGAAGCCATAAATGATTCTAATAAATTTATAAAAACGTTTATTTGTTAAAAATTTCTAGCTATCCCATTCCTTTTTATAGTACTATCTGCTAGCAAAAGACAAGAAATATCTTTTTTTAAATTCCGGTTTTTAATGCTAGTGCTCCATAATGATACACGCAATGGCGTGTGATCTGCGGTGCATCCGGGGATAACAGATGCCAAAGGAGCACTAGCACATCCTCCCCTCCCCTCCCCCCAACCTTGTGGGGCTACATTTTGTGGTGACTCCTGTGTGCTTTTCTAAGACATGTTCCTTTCACAGCTGGTGAGCGGACACTTCCCATCACTTCACCTCTCGGCAACAGATGCCTCTCACTTAGGCACAGATGTTGAGTGTCCATCCATCCCTAGCATTAGCCTTGTGTTCTGGACTAATTGGGCCAACAGAGTGGCAATTAAGGTTTGAATAATTAGATAATGGATATGATTGCTTTTGTAATTAATCCTCATACAGAATAATCATGATCATGTCTGGGGTGATGACCACTGGCTTATACTTAATTTAAATGGAGGTAGTGAGTATTAAAAGTAAAGCATTACCAAAAATACTCCCTCTCTTCTCCTCTAGAAAAAAAAATGACACTAATATGGACACACAATTTTCATTTTTTAAGTAAATTTACAGTGATCTGTTGGATGATGAGAATTCATTTCAATTCATGCCTCTATCATCTATCTATGTTTCTGTCTATCTATCTATGTATCTCTCTGTATATATTATCTATCATCTGTGTATCTATCATCTATCTATCTATGTACCTCTCTGTATATATTATCTATCTCTATCTCTGTATCTATCTCTGTATCTATCTATCTATCTCTATATCTGTCATCTATCTATCTATCTATCTATCTATCATCTATCTTTTTTTCCCAAAGATGTCCTTTTGGCTTCTGCACTGTTTTAGAACTGTGACCTTTATTTTAAAATGAGTGTTTTCTTTCCTTTTTCACAAATTTGCCAATCGTAAAAACAAATGCATAAAAACAAATTGAAGTTGACCCCTCTCCCTTCTCCTGTCTACAAAAAGCCACAGATGTTAGAATTTCTTATGGGTTGGCTGTGAGTTCCTTCTCTTATCTCTACTTCCCACATACTATTCGTATCTGTGACTCCTAAAATGTCATCTGGAAGAAGCCTGGTGTGAACAGACACCTAAAGCCAGCAGCGCCGAGCAGACCTGCCCCAGTTCTTGTCCCTGCAGATCTCCCTCAGAAGCCTGTCAGCTTCGATTCAACTTCTCAATGAAAGGATCAATCAGCTCCATCAATCAGGGTCTCAGACTCATACCTGACTGCACCCTCCTACCACTGGTGCATGCCAATCTGTTGCCAAATAAAGTTAACTTTTCTCTTTAAATATTACTGACGTCCCACCATTATGTATTTCTCTCCATTACCTCAATGTGGAAGTATCATGGTCTCTTTGTGAAGTAATGCGATTGTTTTCCTCTCCTATTCCTGTCCCATTCCAAACTTCCTTCTAAATTGGCACAGCCTGGTCTATATGACTGTGCTCCTCCGCTTCTGCATTTTAGCCTCTCTAGATTCTCTCAATCCTAGGAGTAAACCAACATCTCACTTGCTACTGCAGGGACTCTTTCCCTCAGACAGTCTTTCTGCCCTCTTCATCTAGGAAACTGCACATCCCCAGATCTCTGGTCATCAGTTCTCCCAAGAGGTATTTCTTGTTCCTTTAGGCCAAGCCAGGCCCTTCCTTTACCCTCTCTTACAGCCTCATTCCCATTTCCTTCACAGCACTTTTCTCACTTTGTAGTCATGTGAGCTTTTTTTGTTAATCATTTTAGCTCATAGATACACTGGATCGACCCAGTTTCTGACACACAAGAGACCCTCCTCTCTTAAATTAATGAATGACAAATGGTGTCATATTGAAAATGGGCTACACTGTGTGATTCAGCAACTAAGGAGGAAGAGGTTTTAGAACTAATTATTCAATACTTATTTATAAGTTGCCTATACACACTAATGGTCTTTAAAGAACAGATTCTTTCACATATGTGTTCATGTATGGCAGAATTAGTACTCATGTTTTTTGTTTGTCTGAGACAGAGTACTCAGGTTTTTTGAGTACTCATGTTTTTTGTTTGTGTGTTTGAGACACAGTACTCAGGTTTTTGAGTACTCATGTTTTTTGTTTGTCTGTTAGAGTGCAGTGGCCCGATCTTGGCTCACAGCAATCTCTGCCTCCAGGGTTCAAGTGATTCTCCTGACTCAGCTTCCCAAGTAGCTGGGATTACGGGGCTGTGCCACAACACCCAGCTAATTTTTGTATTTTTGGTAGAGACGGGGCTTTACCACATTGGCCTGGCTGTTCTCAAACTCCTGGCCTCAAGCAATCCACCTGCCTTAGCCTCCCAAAGTGCTAGGATTGCAGGTGTGAGCCACCATGTCTGGCCATCAAATATTAATATGTAATAGACACAGTACAGGTCTCTGAAAATATAAACATAATTCATGGATAGTCTGGGCCTACAAGGAACTTATAATCTCTCAAGTAACACAAATCTGTAAAGATAAAATTAAGACCCATGACAAACTGATAAAATAATGAGTTAACGAGGCTGGTGGCTGGATATGATGAAGAGCTTTCTGGTGAATGTAATTACAGGATTGGGTTTCAAAGAGAGTAGGAATTAGCCAGATAAGTTATGGAGATGTAGAAGAATAAGGAATAGAAGAGCAGAGACATTTAAGGCCCTATGGACAGCATGGATAAAAGTCACAGAGGGCCACAAGCACCACTGGAGTGTGTGTGTGTATGTTTGGGCACACAGGCTTATGCATGTGACTAGAAATTATTCATAGTGACTGAAGAGAAAGGAATGGTGAGAGGAAAGAAGGGGTGGGATAAGTTGGAGGGATATCATAGTAGGACTCTTAACCTCATGGTAGACTGGAACTCATTACGACAGAGAGTCATTTGAGGTTTAACGTAGGTAAATGGTAAGGTTACATTTGTATTTGAAATAGAACATAGCTAGGGAGGCTAGCTTGAAAGAGAAGAGACTGGAGGCCAGAATACTGAAGGGGAGGCTGAGTCCAGGCAAAGATTTGCTATACTGGCCTGCATAAGCAAGAGTGAGGGCCCACAGTAGGTATGCAGATGTGGTTATGTAGTTAAGGAAGTCAGAGCCAAAACTGAAAATTGTGATACTGGAATGGAGTGTGGAAAAAAAAATTACAGTTTAGTAAGACATTCAGGTTTCAAACATACATGCTGGGGAAACTTGCAGATGAAACAAATGTATTTTAGCTTCTCCAACTCATGAATCTGAGCCATACATATGTCATTTTGTTTGTTTTTGTTTGTTTGTTTGTTTTTGAATACTAAATGTTGTGAATACCAATTTGGATGGCTATAAAGTTTAATGTGAACTAAAGATAGTATAACTTCTCAAATTCAGGCTTAATGTTTTTAGGAGAAAACATGTTCAGAATTCTAACCAAGAGCATAAGGAAATGTAATGGGGTAACTGTGTTAAAACTAGATTTCAATGTCATGTTTTTTGAAGCTATGAATGCTAGATGATGGGGAAAATCCCATGTCTTTTCTGCTTTACACAACATAAACATATTGATGTCTTCTTTTTGCTGGTTACTTTGGTTACTTTCCTAGGCATTGGAGTGCAGGTGGATTCATATGTTACCTTTGGGGAAGGTTTTCACTTTGTGCTGAATGTCAACCTGTTCCTTGAAAGGGCATAATTTAGAATAAAGCTGATTTTTCTGTTATTATTAAAGATCATAGTTCATATATTTATATATATATATATATATATATATATATATATATATATATAATTTTTTTTTTGAGACAGAATTTCGCTCTCTCACCCAGGCTGGAGTGCAGTGGTGCAATCACGGATTACTGCAACCTCTGCCTCCCAGTTCAAGTAATTCTCCTGTCTCAGCCTGTAGAGTAGCTGGGACTACAGGACCGCACCACACAGGCCTGTGCCACCATGC
>CAUYQU010000504.1:0-34696 GCA_963574635.1 Cheracebus regulus
TTAAGGTAGTTTTTCCCAGAACTGTGAAGAAGGTCATTGGTAGCTTGATGGGGATAGTGTTGAATCTGTAAATTACTTTGGGCAGTATGGCCATTTTCATGATATTGATTCTTCCTAACCATGAGCATGGAATGTTTTTCCATCTGTTTGTGTCATCTCTGATTTCATTGAGCAGTGGTTTGTAGTTCTCCTTGAAGAGGTCCTTTACGTTCCTTGTTAGTTGTATTCCTAGATATTTTATTCTCTTTGTGCAATTGTGAATGGCAGTTCGTTCTTGATTTGGCTCTCTTGAAGTCTCTTATTGGTGTATAGGAATGCTTTTGATTTTTGCACATTGATTTTGTATCCTGAGACTTTGCTGAAGTTGCTTATCAGTTTCAGGAGATTTAGGGCTGAGATGATGGGGTCTTCTAGATATACAATCATGTCATCTGCAAATAGAGACAATTTGACTTCCTCCTTTCCTATTTGAATACCATTTATTTCTTTTTCTTTCCTGATTACTCTGGCTAGAACTTCCAATACTATATTGAATAGGAATGGTGAGAGAGGGCATCCTTGTCTAGTGCCAGATTTCAAAGGGAATGCTTCCAGGTTTTGCCCATTCAATATATTACTGGCTGTTGGTTTGTCATAAATAGCTTTTATTATTTTGAGATACGTTCCATCAGTACCTAGTTTATTGAGGATTTTTAGCATAAATCGCTGTTGAATTTTGTCAAAGGCCTTCTCTGAATCAATTGAGATAATCATGTGGTTTTTGTCTTTGATTCTGTTTATGTGGTGAATTATGTTTATAGACTTGCATATGTTGAACCAGCCTTGCATCCCCGGGATGAAGCCTACTTGATTGTGATGGATAAGCTTTTTGGTGTACTGTTGCAGTCGGTTTACCAGTATTTTATTGAAGATTTTTGGATCTATTTTCATCATTGATATTGGCCTGAAGTTTTCTTTTCTTGCTGAGACTCTGCCAGGTTTTGGTATCAGGATGATGTTGGTCTCATAAAATGATTTGGGAAGGCTTCTCTCTTTTTGTATTGTTTGGAATAGTTTCAGAAGGAATGGTACCAGCTCTTCTTTGTATGTCTGGTAGAATTTGGCTGTAAACCCATCTGGACTTGGGCTTTTTTTGGGTGGTAGGCTCTTAATTGCTGCCTCAACTTCAGATCTTGTTATTGGTCTATTCAAGGTTTTGACTTCTTCCTGGTTTAGGCTTGGGAGGATACAAGTGTCCAGGAATTTATCCATTTCTTCCAGGTTTACTAGTTAATGTGCATAGAGTTGTTTGTAATAATCTCTGATGATGATTTGTATTTCTGTGGAATCTGTGGTGATATCCCCTTTATCGTTTTTTATTGCATCTATTTGATTATTCTCTCTTTTCTTTTTTATTAATCTGGCTAGTGGTTTATTTTGTTGATCTTTTCGAAAAATCAGCTCCTGGATTTATTGATTTTTTGAATGGTTTTTTGTGTCTCTATCTCCTTCAGTTCTGCTCTGATCTTAGTTATTTCTTGTCTTCTGCTAGGTTTTGAGTTTTTTTTATCTTGCTCTTCTAGCTCTTTCAATTTTGATGATAGGGTGTCGATTTTAGATCTTTCCTTGCTTCTTATTTATAAGGAAGTGAGGGAGGCAGTATTCGGCAGAGAAAAAGCTCATCCACAATGCAGTTGTTACTGAGGCTTCAACCCATGTGACAGGGACACTGGAGCTGGGTGATCTTTTGAAATTCTCCCAAATTGAGGCAAATGGTCTGGGACTTTTGTATTTCTGCACTAGCCAAGAGTAGGCACCAGGGAGAAATGCAGCTGTGATCCCTTGCAGATATTATTATTCTGGACTAGATGCACCCACACCACAAATACTAGGAATAATACTGTGGTATGGGTGGATCTACTCCAGAAGAGGATCTTGATGAGGCATTACAGCATCCATTACAGACAGGTACTGGCATATTCTACTTACCCCACAAAGATTGCAATGAGGATGCAAGTAGGAGTAGTGAGGACATAAAATAAATCAATCATTTTCTACTGGGCCTTAATATATCAGAACCATTGGAATTTATAGGATGATATTTATTACAGTACTCAGAAAATCTCTTTTAAATCCTTAACTCAGAAGAGAGGTTTTAAAAAGTCCACAATTTGCCTGGTCTGTAAATTCCCTCTTTTAAAAAGATATGTGGTGTAATTAAATTTACAAGAAGAAAACAACCCCATCAAAAACTGGGCAAAGGATATGGACAGACACTTCTCAAAAGAAGACATTTTTGCTGCCAACAAACATATGAAAAAAGCTCATCATTACTGGTCATTAGAGAAATGCAAATCAAAACCACAATGAGATATCATCTCATGCCATTTAGAATAGCAGTCATTAAAAAGTCAGGAAACAACAGATGTTGGAGAGGATGTGGAGAAATAGGAACACTTTTACACTATTGGTTAGGAATGTAAATTAGTTCAATGATTGTGGAAGGCAGTGTGGCAATTCCTCAAGGATCTAGAACTAGAAATACAGTTTGACCCAGCAATCGCATTACTGGGTATATACTCACAAGATTATAAATTATTCTACTATAAAGACATATGCACATATATGTTTATTGCAGCACTATGCACAATAGCGAAGACTTGGGACAAACCCAAATGCCCATCAATAATAGACTGGATAAAGAAAATGTGGCACATATATATCATGGAATACTATGTAGCCATAAAAATGAATTGATGTCCTTTGCAGGGACATGGATGAAGCTGGAAAACATCATTCTCAGCAAACTAGCACAAGAACATAAAAACCAAATGTCACATGTACAATGAGAACACATGGACACAGGGTGGGACAGATCACCCACTGGGGCCTGTCGGTGGGTGGGGGGCTAGGGGAGGGATAGCATTAGGAGAAATACCTAATGTAGATGATGAGGTGATGGATGCAGTAAACAACCATGGCATGTGTATACCGATTAACGAACTTGCATGTTCTGTACATGTATCCCAGAGCTTAAATTGTAATTAAAAAACAATGTGTTTTTAAAAAAATACCACATAATACAAAATTTGCCAGCTTAACCATTTTATGTGAACAAAACAGTAGTGTTAACTATATGCACAGTGTTATTCAGCAGATCTCTAGAATGCTTTTACCTCGCAAATCCAAAACTCCAAGCCCATTGAAGAGCTCCCATTGCTCCCTGTACTCCAGCACTGCAATGACCATTCTACTTTCTGTTTCTAAAGAGTTTGACTGCTTTAGATACATCATATAAATGGAAGCACGCAATATTTGTCATTTTATGATGGGCTCATTTCACTTAGCATAATGTCTTCAAGGTGCACCCATATTGCAGCATATGAAAGGATTTCCTTCTTTTTCGTGGCCGAGGTAATATTCCATTGTGTCCCATACCACATTTTTTAATCCTTTTGTCAATCAGTGGACGTTTTAGTTACTTCAATTTTTGGCTATTGTGAATACTGCCACAGTTAATATGTGTGTGCAAATATCTCTTTAAGATGCTGTTTTTAATTCTTTTGGATAAACGGATGCTCATCAGTTTATACTGGGATTATGTCACAATCAGCCCATCATAAGTTGAAAGTACCATGTCAAAAATTTATTTAATATACCTAACCTACCAAACATCATAGCTTAGCCTGGCCTACTTTAAATACGATCAGAACATGTAGATTAGCCTACATCTGGTCAAAATAATCTGGCAACACAGTACAAAGTAGAGTATCAATTATTTATCCTCATGATGATGTGGTTTAATGGAAGATTCACCTTACTGCTGCAACCCAGTATCACAGAAGAGTGAATCATACTGTGTATTAGGAACCCTAGAAAAGATCAAAATTCAAAATTTGAAGTATGGTTTCTTATTGAATGCATATTGCTTTCACACCATTGTAAAGTCCAAAAGTCACAAGTTAGACCTCAGTAAGTTGAGGACCATCCGTATATACCCAGAAATGGGAATGCTGGATTATTTAATAATTCTACTTTTATTTTTTTTGAGAAACCTCCATACTGTTTTCCATAGCGGCTATACCTTTTTACATTCCCATCAACAATGCAGAAGTGTTTTAGTTTTTCTGCATCCTTGCCAACATATGTTATTTTCTGCTTATGATCATGGTCATCCTCATGGTTATCAGATAATATCTCATTGTAGTTTTTATTTTTCATTTGCATTTCCCTGATGATTGATGATGCTGAGCATCTTTTCAGATGCTTGTTGGCTGTTTATATATTTTCTGTGGAGAAATATCTATTTAAATCCTTGCCTGTTTTAAAATCAGGTTATTTATTTTTGATGAATTCTTTATTAATTACTCACCTCAGAGCCTTTTTTATTAAAATACGGATTGCTCAGAGCCTTTCAGCTAGTTTACTAAATGTTGATCTTGAAGAAGTATTTTCATTTATCTGAGTTTAGTTTCCTGTTCTATAAATTGATAATAATCATGTTTTCCCTGTTTACACCAGAGTGGTATGGTGAGGAACCAATGGAGAAAATTACTAAAAAGGCATTTTTATACTGTCCAAATTTTGTGCAAATATATTATTATTGATTTGAACCAAAACACTCTACATTTTAAGACTGTTTAATACTATTCCATTTACATTGCAGCTAATGGTTCCTCTTTTTCTGCCTGATGAAATTCTAGATTGAAACTCTGAGGAAACTGTAAATCAGAGTTATAGAACTCTATTTAATAATAATTTATATAACTTATCTCTCTCTGAATATATTTAGACTATGTATATATGTATATATGTGTGTATATATATGTATGTGTGTGTGTGTGTGTGTATATATATATATATATAGTGAGAGAGAGGGAGATTACACTTAAGGACTCTGCTTAGTACATTGCACTTGCATCTAATTCTAATTGTGAAAACAACAACAAATTTTGATTGAGACCCTGTTATTTGTCAGACCTTTGGTTTTGTGAAGAATGGAGCGATTATTCTAATACTTATGTCAAATAGCTTATCATCTCCTCTGGTGGATGAGGCTTGTGAGGGCCTGACACATGGTAGGGGATCTTATTCATTATATAACAACTTTCAAAACACATTGCTAATTAGTTTGCTACTTCGAATAAAAATGTAACTCTCCCAAACAAATAAGTGGCTTAGACTGAATTCTGTAGAGAACACTGCTCGCCTCATTTTGCTCAGGTTTCACTGCAGAGTCTTGTCTCTAACATTCAGGTAGGAGGAGCTCTATTAAAAACAACCCAATAAACAAATCCAAATCAGAATAAATTATTTAATTGAGGAATTTTTTAAGGTACTCAGAATTTTGGTAGAATGGCAGTGTATTTTCTGTAATAAGAACTATAAAATGTTCTCTAGCTGGTTAGACTCAAATAGTTACATGGATTTTATTCTGAAACCAGTTTTGGAATTGATAATCACCCTTCATCAATAGCATGGTGTTTGTGATGGTTTCATCTGGCGTTTTCTTCCCTTATCTTCTGCACTGGGCTGCCTACTTCTTGGCTCTTATTATTATGTACTCTACTTTTTTTTCATATACAAAGCTCTGCATGCATGAATAGTGAATTTCTGCTAAAACTGTTACTTTCTTCAACTATCTTGTCAAATGCTGGCTGCCTAATTTATTGGCATTATACACTGACTATGTGAATCTTACATTCTCTGTGGAATTCCGTTCCACATTTTAACTTAAAGACTCTCTCTTTTCCAGATGTGTTCTCTCTGCTGGATAAGCATTTTTCTTTTAATTTCTGTGGCAATAGGAAGAGAATTTTAAATCCTGTTTTGCATACAAGTGTTTAATAGGTAAAAATGGAGGCTGTATCAGCCATCCATTGCTGTGTAACAATCTACCCCAAATGTAGATACTTAAAATAAGAATAATTTTTTTTAAGCTCTTGATTCTTGAGTCTGCTTGGGGCTTGGTTCATCAAGGTGGTTCTTTTGCTGGACTCACCTGTGCTCATTCAGGTACTCATGGTCAGCTGGTAGTTGATGACCACATGTGGCATTCATATGTGTGGTATAACTTTTTTTTTTATAAGTTGAGACAGTGTGGGTGACAGGATCACTTGCCTGTAATTACTTATCAGGCTAGCATAGTTCCATACTGGTGGAAGAGTTCCAAGCACAGCCCAACACCCAAGCTTTTATTTTATTTTATTTTATTTTATTTTATTTTATTTTGAGATGGAGTTTCGCTCTTGTTGCCCAGACTGGAGTGTAATGGCATGATCTCAGCTCACTGCAACCTCCGCTCACTGGATTCAAGCCATTCTCCTGCCTCAGCCTCCCCAGCAGCTGGGATTACAGGCATGCACTACCACACCAGACTAATTTTTTGTATTTTTAATAGAGACGTGGTTTCTCCATGTTGGTCAGGCTGGTCTCAAACTTCTGATCTCAGGTGATCCACCCGCCTTGGACCCCCAAAGTGCTGGGATTACAGGAGTAAGCCACTGCGCCCAGCCAGCACCCAAGTATTTTTAAGCCTCTGTTTGTGTTATGTTTGCTGATACCTCGTTAGCTGAAATAAGTGACTTGACCAATCCATAGTCAAGGAGTGGAGAAATAGACTATGGCTCTTGATGGGAGGATCTGGAATATCTCTTGACAAAAGTGTAAATGCAAGAAGATTATCTTTGGACATGTACTATGTACCAGAGATGCTGTCATTTTTGTCACTAAGATACTTCTTATGTAATATTATTTATAACTCCTTGGCAGCAGTAGATTTGTGGTTTACTGTTTCTTCAGTGCCTGCATAGTATCATGTGGGTAAGAGAAGCCCTTAACAATTTCTCTTAATTTATACTTCTGTGGAATGAGAAAAGACAAACTTGGACAGGTGTAAATGATGTCCAGCAAAAATTCTAAGCAGCTATATGAGTGGTGGGTGGGTGGGGAAAGATGGAAAATCCTTTAAATGGAGACATTCTCCACCATAAACAATTTTTCTTTCCTCAGGAGACATTTACTAATGTCAGGAGACATTTTTGGTTGTACATATAGGAGGGAGCTCTGGCCAGGGATACTGACAAGCAATCCTGATCCTACAATGCACAGGACAGCCACTCACAACAAAGAATTATCTGCGACAAAATGTCCATAGTGCTGAGATTGAGAAACCCTGCTTTTCACTGAGTGTATGTAGGATAAATTCATATTATGTTAGTTATAGAAGGGTACTTAGATGATGCAAACTAAAACGGGAAATGGCAAGGATTATTTCTTTATTCAAATTAGTGAAGGAAGGATATATGTTTAAAGTCAGGTTGGAGATATTTCTCAAGGATAATATTTAAGTTGTGAGTGGATGCTAGATGCACTTGATTGTTATAATCCATATTTTTATAGCTATATCAAGTGATCCTCTTTCCCAAATTAAAATGGATATTACATATGTTTCATGGGTTCCATATATTATAAGCTATAGCTCTTAGAGTCAAAAGTATTTGGGTGATTAATAATTTTTACATATTGAATGAGACATGTAGGAAAGATACCTGACATCATATGATTCTTAGAAGTATGTACAGTGGTTAAGCACATTGTCTTGTCTTGGAAACATCACTTGTTAATGTGAGATCCTGAACAAATTTTGTTACCTTGGTAAAAGGGTAATCATAATGCCTACCCTGAAGATTGTTTGGTAAAGATGAAATTAAAGAGGGTTTATGAAGAACCTTGCCTGGCACATAAGAATCGCTGAGTAAATGATGGGGGTGATGGCAGTGTTGGTGGTAATTTATCGTACTTAAGTAGTAGCAAATATTTATTTGGATTATATTTTTAGTATCAAGAAAGAATCTATTAAAATGTAAGAGAATAGCACCATTAAGATTTAAAAATCTATGGCTCCCAAACTTAACATTTTTTTAAATCCAAAAATACAAATGTTTATTATGAATCCTTGAATTCCAGTTCTCTGGCCTTGCCTATGTATAGTACAAGCACTTATTGTTCTAAAATGGGAATTACTGATGATAGATGAGTCATATATTTTATTTACTCTCAAGAGAGACAGAAAAGAATGCAGATAAAAATATGTGTTTATGTGTTCATACTGTTTGTTTCTAATTTTCCGACTTGTATGCGCAGACTGTAAATATTTAGAGGGAATGGGTGAGATTTTTCCTTACCTACACAATAGATTGTTCTTTCTTAGAATCTGGACGTGATTTCTAATTTTGTTAAGAAGTACTCTTGAACTCTTTTGTGATTCATGAATCCACATGCCATCCTTTTAAATATTCAAAAAGTAAATATTCTCCAATGTTGCTTACATGGAGGAGAGTTATTTTATCTACTGGTGAGATGGAAGTAGCTAACAATCTTTCCTATACCCCATAGTCTTAAACAGTAATGCAGTTTGATCACATATAACATTGCTGTCTTCTGTTGACACAGAATGATGAGGAGGAAGGGAATATTTAACAGCACTTTT
This sequence comes from Cheracebus regulus, assembly GCA_963574635.1. Classification (NCBI taxonomy): domain Eukaryota; kingdom Metazoa; phylum Chordata; class Mammalia; order Primates; family Pitheciidae; genus Cheracebus; species Cheracebus regulus. The sequence continues at coordinate 8,471 of CAUYQU010000504.1, forward strand.
TAGCTATTCCCTCATATAATTGTTAATGTGAGTGTAATAACTTACAGTTTTGTACATAGAGTGATTTTTCAAATATAAAAAAGTAAAGCAAACAAAAAAAAAGGTTACCCACATTCATACAACAAAACTAGAAACAGAATATGTTCTTCTTGCCTTCTTATCAACCAAAGGAGACCTGCGAATTACAGGAAAACCATGTTTGAATACTTCAGAAGAAATATGTCAAACACATTGTGTATGTGTTTTAAAAGATTTAGTAGCTCCTTTAAAGCTCTAAGTAAAGCTGTTAGTCTGACTAATCATGTACCCCTGAAACCAATTAAATTTTCAGACTAGAGAAATGTTCTTCAAACACTTGGAAAAAATAAGAGTTCTTTCCTAAAGCCAACACCTTTTAATTAACAAAATACTCAGAGCAAAGCTGTAGTTTGCAATAGTATATTACACCTACTGTTATTCATGCTACCGTTCTGGTGTGCCAGACTTAATTCATTTCAGCTATTTTGAGCTTGATTTTCTGTCTGCTTAAATACGGAGGGAAAACCACAATTTTAGTAGAGTCATTTTAATTTTCTAATGAATGCATGAGAAAGGCATTATGCTAGATAGTATTTCCTCAGATTATCCAGATGCTCTCTCTCTCTTGCTCTGTCTGTCTGTGTCTCTCTCTTTCCATACATCACACACACACACCCATACAATGTGTGTATCTATCTGTCTACCTAGATATACAGTTTAATTGTGTACATTGTAATACATCTGGTTCTGGCATAAGGTGATTGAGCAAAAAACAAACAAACCCCACCCAGATCTGTTACTGGAGGGACGTTTAATAGCATAACATCAGAAAGACTATTTTCAATAAGAACTCTAGGTGGGAAAAGACAATGCCTCCAATGGACTTGAAAAAAATACCCTTAGTCTCTGAGGTGGTTAGAGAGGCTGAGATCTGTAGCAGCTAATCCCAGAGCCAGCTTCTTATAATCCAAGATAGGGGAATAAGGCAAGGGGTGGATGTCCAGGCACAATGATCATACTTGGGGTTAAGATTAAATAGGGTACAGAGCAAAGGATTTCCACCAGCTGGAGGGGAAGCCATTTCACATGTTCCTTAGGGATGACAATTGGTGACGCATCCCAGAACATCACTGAAAATGATATGCAATAATTTATATATCCTAACTCTTTACCTGATCTAGATTATGGGTTCAGGCACTCTCAGAAAAAAAAAGTCCTTTTTCACTCTTTTAAAATATCGAGTTAACAGAAAATATCATTGGAACAATATATCCCTACCTGACCCTTAGAACTATGAATATGATGCTCAGACTCTACAAAACCACTAACAGATCTGACCAGCCTACACTTTACTGAAAAAGGTGATTTGCATATATTTCTAGTACCATGACAAAGTGTAAAAAAAGAATCTCATATTTGTTAGCTAAAGGTAAAGGCATCTGAAAGTGCAGTATGAATCAATGTGAATCAAAGTAATGTTTTTCTGAACAGAATTGGCTCTAACATATGAGAGGTAGATGAAGACTAGCCTGTTACTACTTTATGTTTTAAAGTGTAGGCCTGGCTTGGTGGCTTATGTCTGTAATCCCTGCACTTTGGGAGGCCAAGGCAGGCAGATCACCTGAGGTCGGGAGTTCAAGATCAGCCTGACCAACATGGAGAAACCCTGTCTCTATTAAAAATACAAAATTAGCTGGGCGTGGTGACACATGCCTGTAATCCCAGCTACTTGGGAGGCTGAGGCAGGAGAATCGCTTGAACCTGAAAGGTAGAGGTTGCAGTGAGCCGAGATCACACCAGTTCACTCCAGTCTGGGCAACAAGAGTGAAACTCGGTCTCAAAAATAAATAAATAAAATAAAAAATAAAGTATATTCCTTGAGACCCCAAATTTCTGACTTTAGAATCCCGCTCTCAACTACCATCGGCTATCCTCTAGGTAAACTTTCAAAATCCTCCAAAACCTAATAGCAGTGTAAGATTTTGTCCCTCCTAGTGATAACTAGATTTAAGTAAGAAAATGTTAAAAACTAAAAATGTTTAAGACCCAAAAGAAAGGTGTAATTCTGTTCTTCATAGAGATATGTGACACATTTCTTATTCTGGTCCTCCCCAAAACATAGAGATCTAGAGTTGACATTTGAAGAGAAAATGAGATTTTGTCTGGAAACACAAGAGAAAAGTTTTCAAGAAGTATCGAAAGCGTGTGAAAGGACACAAGAGTTTGAAATGGCCTGTGCTCGTGAGAGGTTGCAGAATAGACATGGGTTTGGAGGAGCCTGGAAAGAATGGAGGAAGATAAGGCTGGAGTGTGAAGTCTGGTTTGGAGTACGGAGCTTAAAATGCTATAATGAATGTAGAAGACGCAGAGCCAATAACCATTGTGCGAGAAACACAGGGAAAAGGAGAAGGAAAAAATCCACATAGTCTGCTTACAGTAAGAACAATCCTAGGAGGTGACTTACAGGTATCATGTCATAAAATCCATAACACAATTCCATTAGATTGATACTGTTTTCATAGTTACCCAGGTGAAAACTCTTGAGGTTCAAGATGTTGAGTTTAGCAGGCTTAGTGTAATTCCTTACCTCAAGATGCCTCCAATCTCAGTGTACATTACTTTTCCAAGATTGTCTATTTAGGAAATAGTAAGGCCAGTTGTCTATGAAGGAAGTACTATTATAATCACTATTTTACAGAGGAGTAAATGGAGATTTAGTGAGGTTAAGTCACCTGACTAAAGTTACACAGCTAAAAAAAATTATAGAGCAAGGATTGAAATCCAATAGTTTGGTCCTAGAAAGCCCAAATATTCTACACTCTGCTTTCAGATTCAGAGCTATTGCCTGCTTTTCTCCCTCCAATAGAACAAGAAGTATGTGTGTGGGATTGGGGGCAAATAAACTGACTTACTGTATTTCCTCTCTTTAATATTTGACCTTTCATTGTCTTCCCCCAGCAGTGGATCTTCCTCTACTATCTTCTTCTTGTGAAAATGGCTAAAATCACCTAACTAGTGAAAACCTAGGCATGTTTTGTGTTCTAGTCTCCATTCTTTCATTCTAATAGGTGGTTGTTAAATTTTAATGCTCACCGTATGTAGTAGACCTCTAAGTTAACTAAAGAGCTTACTGCACATTGACTTTTTTTTTAAGATTCAAAGGGAGTCAATGGAGCATCTCCTATACTCCAGGACATGTGCAAGATGCAAGAGACCGAGTAGTGAGAAAGACTGATAAGGTTTCCCCTCCCTTTCCCGTCAATGTACAGATGTTCTTCAGGTGGTGAATGCTGGGAGAGAAGACCAGAAATACTGGCCTGATGGGTCTATAGATGGGATTATGTGCCCATGACTGGCGCAGAGATGGCTGATTGCTAGACCTCTCCATCTTCCTCTGAATATGCTTCAGCTAATTTATCATCCCAGTGGCATATTTTGTCATCATGAACCATTCTCCCTTTTTGAGTCTCAGGCCCTGGCCTTGCTTTTCAATAGATTCTCTCCCTCCCTCCCTTCTTTCCTCCCTGCCTCCCTCCCTCCCTCATTGCCTGACTTCCTTCCTTCTTTCCTTCTTTCTTTCCTTCCTTCATTCCTTCCTTCGTTTTCCAAACATACTTTTCAGGAAATAGTAGTCTGCTTGTTGAAGTCTGATAATTTTCTACTTTCTCATCCTTCACTCTGTTGAAATTTAATATGACATGATCATTTCCACTTCATTAGGTACTTCTTTCATGGTCAGAAGCAAGTCTGGAGAAAAAATAAAATCTCTTGTTTCTGCTCTCATTTGAGGGTCAAATTTTCAATAAGTCACTTTTTAAAAAAGCATTTTCTGACACTTCCTATAAGCTTGAAATCCTTCTAAACTACTGTATATTGCCTCAGTATACATTGTGTATCTACTTGAGGAACACTCTGTCCACATTTGCCAGTCAGCCTGATGTTCTGCAGTTAGTTCCTACAGTGATATTTTAATTTAGCTCTCTTTTCATCCTCACACATGCCTCTTCTCTGGAGATTTATCTCCTTTCCTGGAATCCCATTTAAGATTTCTAGATCTTGTTTGCTTCCATGATTTCTTCTCCGGTACTGTGACACAAAACATTATGTTTAATTCTTTCTAGAAAGAGCCTCAGAGTAGTCAGATAGCTTTTTTTTTTTTTTTTTTTTTTTACATTTTAGGTTTTGGGGTACATGTGAAAAACATACAATATTGTTGCATAGGTACACACGTGGCAGTGTAATTTGTTGCCTTCCTCCCCTTCACCTATATCTGGCATTTCTCCCCATGCTATCTCCCCCCAACTCCCTACCCTCCACTGTCCCTCCCCTATTTCCCCCCAACATACCCCAGCGTATAGTGCTCCCCTCCCTGTGTCCATGTGTTCTCATTGTTCAACACCCACCTATGAGTGAGAACATGCAGTGTTTGATTTTGTGTTCTTGTGTCAGTTTGCTGAGAATGATGGTGAAAGCAGAAACTGAACGCTTCTTGGCTGGTCATGGTGGCTCATGCCTGCAATCCCAGCAATCTGGGAGGCCAAGGTGGGCGCATCACTTGAGGTCAGGAGTTTGAGACCAGCCTGGTCCACACAGTGAAATGCCATCTCTACTAAATATAAAAATCAGCTAGGCATGGTGGCAGGCACCTGCGATCTCAGCTATTCAGGAGACTGAGGCACAAGAATCACTTGAACCTGGGAGAAGGTTGTTGCAGTGAGCCAAGATTATGCCACTGCACTCCAGCCTGGGCAACAGAGCAAGACTCTGTCTCAAAAAAAAAAAGAAAGAAAGAAAAGAAAGAAAGAAAGAAACTAAAAACTTCTTGAAGCCAGATGTTCTGTCTGTCCTGTGTTATACGAATACACAAAACAGACAGAAATTCCTATCCTGTGTGATGAAACAAAAGAATCTAGACCTAGAATATGCTTGGTACATAATAGATGCTCACTAAATTATTACTAAATAAATGAATGAATGAATGCCATGTATCACGTGGAACCAGTGTCCCAAACAGCTCCTCACATAAAACAGGAGTCAATAAGTATCAGTTGAATCAAATGACATTAAATAGTTGGGAACCTACCCTCGGGGGACCCCTGGGAGAACTTAACTGGAGAGGTGGAGTTGTTCCCCTCCAATACCAATTTTTCTATTTTTTTTTAATTTTATTTTTTCCTCATCAGATTTCCAAACCCTGAGCTGCCTGCTTTAGAAGCAATGATTCTTTGCTGGTGATTTAGTGTTAAATGGTTCCTGAGCTGGCTGAGCTGAAAATTGCTCCCCACAAATTAGAAGAGGTTACACTTCCACAGAATATATACTGGTCTCTTAATAGGGTGTAATTAATCACAGCAATGAACAGAATGACAAAAAATCGTTTCCAAAGAGCAACGTCATGCTGGATAATTATAAATGAGTGTTTGATGAGTCCAAGATGCTGCTAGATGGGACACTGAGGGCCCAAGCTGAGCAAACCAAATGCTCCACAGAAAAATAAAGGTGGAAGAGTCCTCTGCACCTGGCTTCCAGACACCTGCCACTCCCTCACCACACCCTACCCGAGGCTCACTCTCCTTTGCCCTTTATAAGCTACTTTAGGATGGCATATTTCTTTATTTCCTGAAATAATACCCTTGAAGACTGAAAACAAAATGATTAGCTGGTGAGAATGCAATTTTTCGTGATATTTACTTTTTATTTTTTATTTTTAATAAACAAAAATTTTTACACATGTATGGGATACAATGTGATGTTGTGATATATGTAGGTACATAGAGCAGAATGACTGAGTCAAGCACATCAACCTATCCGTCACCTCAAATATCTATCATCTCTTTGTAGTGAGAACATTTGAAATCTACTCTTCTAGCAATTTTGAAATATATAATTCATTATTATTAACTATAGTCATCACACTGTACAACAGATCACTGAACTTATTCCTCCTGTTTAACTGAAACTTCATACCTTTTGACCAATTTCCCCTTTCCCCATACACTCCCACCTACCCCAGCCCCTGGTAACCATCATTCTACTCTCTGCCTGTGAGTTTGAGACTTTCTTTAGAGTCCCCATGCGAGCTCAGGCAGAATGTGTCTTTCTGCACCTGCCTTATTTCACTTAGCATAATGTCCTCTAAGTTCGTCTGTGTTGTCAAAAGGGACAACATTTCTTCTTTTATTTTTTTTGTTTTGTTTCAGAGATGGGCTTTCACTATGTTGCCAGGCTGGACTCGAACTTATAAACTCAAGGCATTCTCCTGCTTCGGCCTCTCCTAGAGTAGCACGGACTGCAGGTGCACGCCACCGTGCCCAGATGAATCTACGCCTGCCTGCCCGCCCGCCCGCCCGCCCTCCCTCTCTCTTTCTTTCTTTTTTCATTCTTTCTCTTTCATTCTTTCTCCTTTCTTTCTTTTTTTCTCTCTCTCTTTCTCCCTTCCTTCCTCCTTTCTGCTTCAGCTTCTCCTAGAGTAGCTGAGACTATGGGTGTGCGCCATCACATCAGCTGATTCTTTCTCTCTTTCTTTCTCTCTTCCCCTCCCTCCCTCCCTTCCTTCCTTTCTCTCTCTCTTTCTCTCTCTCTTTCTTTCTTCTTTCTTTCTCTCTACTTTCTTTCTTTTGACAGAGTCTCACTCTTGTTGCCCAGGTTGGAGTGCAATGACCAATCTCAGCTCACCACAACCTCTGCCTCCCAGGTTCAGGCCATTCTCCTGTCTCAGCCTCCCGAGTAGCTGGGATTACAGGCATGTGCCACCATGCCCAGCTAATTTTGTGTTTTTAGTAGAGACAGGGTTTCACCATGTTGGTCAGGCCGGTCTCGAACTCCCTACCTCAAGTGATCAGCCTGCCTCGGCCCCCACAGTGCTGGGATTACAGGCATGATCCACCACGCCCAGCTCTTCCTTCTTTCCTTCCTTCCTTCCTTCCTTCCTTCTTTTCTTTCCTCTCTCTTCATCTCCCCCTTTCTCTATTTCTTTCCTTTCTCTCTTTCTCCTTCCTTCCTTCCTTTCCTCACTCCTTCCATCCCTCCCTCCCTCTCTTTCTCTCTCTTTCTTTCTTTCCTCTTCTTTTCTTTTTTCTTTTCTTCTTTTCTTTTCTTTCTTGTCTCGTTCTAAGGCCCAGGCTGCTGTGCAGTGGCATGATCATGGCTCACTGTAACCTCAAGCTTCTGGGCTCAAGTGATCTTCCTGCCTCAGACTCCCAAGTAGCTAGCACTACAGATGCATACCACCATACCTGGCTAATTTAAAAAAAAAAAAATTTTTTTTCAAGAAACAATGTCTTACTCTATTGCCCAGGCTGGTCTCAAACTCCTGACCTCAAGTGATCCTTCCACCTCAGCCTGCCAAAATGCTAGGATTACAGATATGAGCCACCACACCTAGCCTCCTTCTTTTTTTAAGGCTAAATAGTGTGTGTGTATGTGTGTGTGTGTTTGTGTATATATATATATATATCTCACATTTGACTTATTCATCCATCCATGAACATCAGGCTGATTTTATACTTTGGCTATCTTGAAGAATGCTGCGGTGAACGTGGGAATATAAAGATATCTCGAGCATACAGGTTTCATTTTCTTTGGATATATACTCAGTAGTGAGATTGCTGAATCATATGGTAGTTCTAGTTTTAATCTTTTTGAGCAAGAGAATGTAATTTTGGAGGCTGGGTTTTTATTTGGTTGTTTTGTCTTGTTTCAATTTTGGTTTGGTTGTTTTGGCCTTCTGCAAAGTTTACAGCACAAGTGAAGTCTTTAAATAAAAGTTTACTGCTCAAGTGCGGTGGCTCATACCTGTAACCCGAGCACTTTGGGAGGTAAAAGCAGGCGAATCACTTGAGGTCAGGAGTTTGAGACCAGCCCGGGCAACATGGTGAAATCCTGTCTCTACTAAAAATACAAAAATTAGCCAGCTGTGGCGGCACACATCTGTAATCCCAGCTACCCAGGAGGCTGAGGCTGGAGAATTGCTTAAACCCCAGAGGCAGAGGTTGCAGTGAGCTGAGATCATACCACTGCACTCCAGCCTGAGCAACAGAGTGAGATTCTGTCTTAAAAAAAAATATATCATTTTTAGTAAAACAGTAAGACATATTTTGAAAGTTTAGAAAATACAAATGAACAAAAAGAAGGACGTATTTTAAATTCCCATTAACTCCATGGCCCAGAGACGGTCACAGCCACCACTCACATTGGGTCTCATGTCTCCCTCTTTCGCATCTCATGGAGTTCCTCACCTTCTGCCTGTCTCACTCAGCTGTGTGTATGATAATTTAAAGACGGCATGTGCCACAGTAAGCAAAGAGGCCAGGAGCAACCTGCCAACTGCCCTGATCTTATCTCCCATGCGGCAGCCTCAGTTCCCAGATCCCCTCTTGCAGAAGTCATCTTCTTGCTTTAGTCTTGCAAGGATTAAATCCCAGGCCTCCGGTAAGGACGTTGTGATACAGGGCCAGACTTCCACCATGGAAGACGTTCTAATCCTAGGTCTGGCTCAGAATTACTGTGGGCCTTTAGCTTCCAGCAATCAAAGAATGGAAAGAACAAAATCTATTCATTATTCATTTGCTAAGTATTTACCAACTGCCTATTCTGTGCCACTGTTCACATTATGTATTGCTGCGTAACAAACCATCTCAGAACCAAACGGATTTAAACCAAAATGTATTATTACTGCTCACAACATTGTGCTTTTGGCTGAGATCAGCCAGGAGATTCTCATCTAGAGTCTCAAGATCACAGTCAGATCATAGCCAGGGCTGCAGCCATCCAAGGCTCATCCAGGCAGGACACTCAAGGTGACTCCCTCCTATGGTTGGTGCCTCAGTGCCCTCTGGACTTTCTCTTTTCATGCAGTGCTTTGCCCCCAGGCCTTCCCTCCTTCACCTGGGCTTCATGTAGCATGATGGCTTTGGTGTACCTGTACTTCTTATATGACAACTGGCTTCCAAAGGTGGAAACAGAAGCTGCCAGGCCAAAGTGTTATGACAAGTACCGGCCAGTGAATGGTTGCACCAGGAACAGGTGGAGAGTCACTTCTGCCATAGTCTGTGAGCGCAGCTGTCACAGGGCCTACCCAGGTTCAAGGAGGTGGAGAAATAGACTGTACTCTTGATGGGAGAGCGGCAAGTCTCCCTGCAGACGGGGATGTGGGACGAGAACTAGCATTGCCACCATCTTTGGAAGCTGCAGCCTGTCATGAGGGATCCACTCCCATGGCCCAAACACCTCCCAGCAGGCCCCAGCTCCAACATTGGGGATCAAATTTCAACATGAGATTTGGGGAAGACAGACATCCAAACTGGGCCAACTGGTCTCATTGTCAAGAGTCCTGAGTTCCATAGTGTTCCCCTAACACACACATGTTGATACTCACTCGGGGTGGCTGGCAAAATATTAAGGAGAATGTTGGGGAAAGTTATAGATTATAGTCTCAAACCTTTTGGAAGGCGGAAAGGTTTTATTGGGGCAGTCTGAAGGTGGCCAGTCAGTCCATCACTAAGGAAGAGATAAGGATGATGATAAGAGGCTTTCCCAGTTTAAGTCTGTTTACTCCACATCCTTTTGTCTCTACTCTTGTTTCCTCACGTAAACTTTGTGCTGGATGGTCCTCTCAGGGGGAGGTCAAAGGGGAATTACCTGCCAATAGTGTTTACTCTGGGCCTGAACCTAAAGCTTTTATCTTTTGCAAAACCATTCTTTTAACTTAGAACCTCCATTGCAAAATCGGACTGAATAAATGTAACGATGGAGAGGGAGTCTTGGTCGATTGGTTGCATTTTGCCAACTGAAAAACGTCGACGGCCATCCCTAGCCTACTTGCATCACTGTAATGGTGCGAGAGTGCATTCATTCATACATCGTTGAGTCAGGGTCTGCAGGCCAGACTTCTGTAGGTGGTGGGTGACATCTCACACATATTGGTGTTCTCTTTGTGACCCTGACGATACATTTAACTTCTCTTGGCATTTAATTCCCCATCTATAAAAGGGAGGCTATCTGGCCCTTCTCATAAAAGTGTGACAACAATTAGTGAGGTTATAATAATAAAAGGACTTAGCAGAGGGTGAGAGTGAGTATTCATTTTTAAGGAGGATGTTCATTTTGAGAAATACCCAATCTGCCAGCTACTTAAATATTTGAAACATCAAGGAACTAAACTTGGCTCCATCTTTCCAGTGTTCATCCTATAACCAGTGCTGTGGTGTGAATGTGGCCTTCAAAACTCAGGTTAAACTTACTTGCCATTGTGATGGTGTTAAGAGGTGGGACCTTTAAAAGGTGATTAGGCCTTGAGGGCTCTGTCCTCACGAGTGGATTAATGCCATTATCACCAGGGCGGGTTAGTTGTCACAGGACAGGGCTCCTGAAAAAAGGGTGCATTTGGCCCAGTTTTCTCTCTCTTGTTTACTTACCTGCCCTTCCACCTTCTGCCGTGAGCTGATGTAGCACAAAAGCCCTCACCAGATGCCAGCACTTTGATTTTGAACTTCCCAGCTTCTGGAACTATGAGAAATAAATTTCTGTTTATTATAAATTATCCAGTCTATTATATTCTGTTATTGCAACAGAAAATGGACTAAGACACACAGCAACTGGATGGAACTCCTCAAATGGCCAGAAGTGGACTGATTTCACCAGCTTCCTCAGAAATATTAAAGTTAAACAGACCTGTTTTTGAGATAGTAGTCACGAGCCTTTGGTCACGGCTCAGCTTGCTGAGACGAACAACTAGAATGCAGTTTCCAGGAATCTGGATGGGTTCACATGCCATATAGGGAGAAGCAGGATTTAGGATGAATCACTCTCTAAAATCTGGACTCAAGGCAAAGGGAGGGACAGAACTAGATTCCATTTGCTCTTGCTTGGAAAAGTGCTCTCTGCCTAGTGTTATAGTAAGATTAGCTGTTGTTAATGAATCACCACAGAACTGCTACTAGGCAGGCTCTGGGCTAAACTTTTAACATAATTATCTCATTCAGCACTCAACAGTCTGAAGAGGTGGGTACCAATCACAGTTCCATTTTACGCCTGAGGAAATTGAGGCCTAAGAGCCCACAGTTATTATGAGCTGATAGCAGAATTCAGCCCTAGGAAGTCAGGATCTATGGCCCCTGAAAGTAAACCACTAATTATCCTGCCTCCAACTACCTAAAAAGGCTTAAGGTGCCTCAAGACTCAGGTCTTGAAGTCCTACTGTGTGGCAGGCCCTAGACTGAGTGCTGGTGTCGGAGAGCCAAGAAAGACACCGTTCTGAGTCTCCTGGGATACTCACGGTTCACCCATCTGTCTCCTCACCAGCCTCAGTCATAGGCTGATGAGGAGACAGATGGGTGAACCGAGTGAGTATCCCAGATAAATGTGCTGCTGTGTATACCAAGGGATTGCTGCATGAGGAAAGTCCCATCTATCCTGGAGGCCTTGCCAGGAGCAGTCAGGGAAGGCTTCCTGTAGGAGACAACCCCTAAGCCAGGTCTGAAGTCTCTGATCCACAACCATTTTAAGAGAGATATGAATAGCATAGGTGCTTCATATCCACACACAAATTACTGCTTTATAAGTATGAGTTTTGATCTGTCAGTGCAACTGATCCTCCTAATTTGTTGATGAACATAACTCTAGTTACCATTGGTAAGAATGGCTGGGTGGGCTTTCCTGCACCTCAACCCATCTATTTTATGGCTCGGGCATTTATCTCAGGTCCTGGCAGATTCAGAAGCAAAAGGCAGCCTCACATAGGCATCCAGAGAAGGACAGAGGCCAAGCCCACACCTGCCCATGACCTGCATGGTATGAACCAGGAGCCCTTCCTTCCCTTCACACTCCCTCGACACAGGCCTCTGTTATGACCTTCATTCTCCCTGTTTATCCTGGCAATCGTTGTTTCCATGGAGAAGCGTCATGCCGCGCTTGTGTTCCATTGGAAAACATGCGGCTTGAATCTGAAAAAATTAAAACATGTGTTCCATTTTCAGTTGCTTTTCTGGGAGTGCTCAGGTGGAGGAATCCATGCCCCACACACATCCATCTGAATGTTCTTTCCTTTTTTCCTCCTAATAGTGGTAAGAAAAATGAAATGCCTGGAATTCCTGCCCCACTGCAAGTAAGATCCAGAAAAGAGCACAGTGGGGATGGTGGTGGCAGCCAGGGGGACTGGGCTCCTCGCTACCAGAGTGAGGATGAGGCAGGCAGCTGTGGGGCTGGCATTCTTGCTTCCTGGGCAGTGTAACTTTTTGGATATGCATATCTCCTTTAAGGTTTGTGCAAGAACAGAAGGCCTGGCACGGAAGTCCACAAAGAATGAGATTAGGGCACCAGGCTGGATGTGCGGGTCAAGGAAAGGGTTGGCTTCAAGGACATCTTTGATATATGATGGTGAAAACTGCATTGGTCCATACCAGAGATATGGATGGAGGCCTAGGAGCTAAAGCTCTCCCTTAAGATTGGGAGAAATAAAAGAAGACTGGAGAGAGAAAGAATGAATGGGTGGGGCACAGTGGCGCTCACCTGTAATCCCAGCACTTTGGAAGGCTGAGACATGCAGATTGCTTGAGTCCAGGAGTTCAAGACCAGCCTGGGCAGCATGGTGAAACCCAGTCTCTACAAAAAATAAAAAAGTAACTAGCTGGGTGTGGTGCACTCCTGTGGTCCCAGCTACTTGGGAAGCTGAGGCGGGAGGATCACCTGAGCCTGGGAGGTTGAGGCTACAGTGAGCCATAATCACACCACTGCACTCCAGCCTGGGTAACAGAATGAGACACTATCTCAAACATAAATAAGCAATAAATGAATGAATGGACAGAGCAAGAGAGAGAGGAAGGACACGTAAGAACCAGGGCTTCTAAAATCAGCTTATCTCAGAAATTCCTGCCAGCACTTAGTAAAGGTCTTATATATTTCATTTAAAAAATTAAACATTTGTTATTAGGAGTCGAACTCTGATGTGACTTTTGATGATGAGGTAAGTAAAAGAATCTAAATTTTGGAGAATAGTAGAAGGGATTTTGAAAACTCGTATTGTTAATTTTAAACTGAATGACCCAGAATAAGCTCCAATTTCCTCGTGAAGTGGATATGATAATACCCAAGCAGAAAGGTGAAAATGCCGAACACCGTGGGCTCTGCAGTGGTGGCCCTACCTTCCCTATGGCCTCACAAAACCTGATGGTCTGGCCTGACTGCTCCCATAAGGTGGTGACCCTAGGAGAGGGATTTCCCAGAAAGACATTTTTTCCCTACTGAGGGGTTACAGGAGGGTGGGCCTGAGACCAGAAAGGCAGAGGTCTTGGCAGCACTGAGAGAGGTTAGGGAGTGCTGGGAAAATAAGCCCAAAGCAGCAGCCATCAGGGCTTCCAGCCCTGGGCAGCCATTTTGCTGATCATCACTGGTCCACAGGATTTCTGGATTTCATACACATTAATTATCCTTTTCCTCTTAACCCTGTGTTCCAGCTCTGGGATTCTCTGAAAACAGTGTGCTTCTCCATTCCTTATATTCTATACTCCAGGTCTGGAATTGAGGTCTCCAGCCACTGTTTCTGGTTTTGAGGTTGACGGCTCTTTCGTTCTTTCTTCAATAGCTGGCCCCGTCTCTTGGGCTATGTTGACCTAGGCTGAACTCATTCCCTTGAGCAGGTGTTTGGCTTATATTCAAGTTCTCGAAACTTAGCCTAATTTGCCGTAGGAGTTATATGAACAGGGAGGTGTATGTGCGAATGTGCACGCACGTGCATGTATGTGACTGTGCACATGTGTGCACGTGTGTGTGTGTGTCTGTGTGTTCCCCCCAGTGTGGCACCTTCTGTCAGCTCTTTCATTCTCTTCACAGCCTCTCTCTTAATACATTCATTCCCAATCCTTTGAAACATTTCACCTTTAAACCCACAAGAATGTTAAGATTCTATCTGGCTTCAGGAATTATATATTTTAAAAGTCACTTCAATCGCATGACTATTAATCTAGAAATATTAACATTTTTTAATCTTTCAAGTTGTTCTATGAGCAAAGTCAAAGGTGTTCTTTTCTTTCTTTGTTTAGTACATTAACTAATCATTCAGGCATTGATCTTATTTTTGATATTAAGAGAACTCACAGTTTCTGACAGCTCCCAGAATGACTTGTAATCAGGAAAACAACAAAAAAAAGTGATGTTTTCCAAGTAAAGAAGATAATTCTCCAGGTATGGAGTTAAAAGAGAGATTATATGTAAGTATTGCCTAGGAATGTGGTCTAATACAGTAATTTCTTTTCTTTTTTTTTTGAGACGGAGTTTCACTCTTGTTGCCTAGGCTAGAGCACAGTGGCATGATCTCAGCTTACTGCAACCTCCACCTCCTGGGTTCAAGCAATCCTCCAGCCTCAGCTTCCTGAGTAGCTGGGATTATAGGCATATGCCACCATGCCCAGTTAATTTTTTTTTTGTATTTTTAGTAGAGATGGGCTTTTGCCATGTTGGCCAGGCTGGTCTCGAACTCCCTACCTCAGGTGATCCGCCTGCCTCAGCCTCCCAAAGTGCTGGGATTACAGGCATGAGCCACGGCACTCAGCCCTTAATATGGTAATTTCTTAATGTGATGACACAGTGTAAATAAATTTTATTTGCAATGCCCTTGAAACAACTTATCAAGGCATTCTGCTATGGAATGAGATACTTCTCTCCTGGTTAAGAGAACCAAGTGCTCAAAAGAGAAGAACTTAACATCTTTTTAAGGCATATATCTTCAAAAGAAAGGCAAAGAGTAGCTAAACCTTACTAAAATGTTGAAAACCTAGTGTGCTTAAATGAAATGGTTCAATATTTTATCCAGATAAGGATATGCAATACAATGAAACCCTTTCAGTCTTGGATATATGAAATACAGTTGTTGCATTCTAACTTCTTTGGAGTCCTTTGATATTTCATGGATATCTAATCTTTTATTTCAGCTATTCACATATGTGTAATTTTGTAATAAATTTTATTAACATATTTTATAAATGGAAAACCATACTTTAATGTTGAAGCAGAGGCTCCTTTTAAAAATATTTTTTCTGGCTGGGCATGGAAGCTCATGCCTATAATCCTAGCACTTTGGGAGGCCAAGGCAGGAGGATCACTTGAAGCCAGAAGTTTGAGACCAGCCTGGTCAACAAAGAGAGATCCTATCTTTACAAAAAATTTAAAAATTGCCGGGTGTAGTGGCATTCACCTGTAGTCCCAGCTACTCAGGAGGCTGAGGTGGAAGGATTGCTTGAGCCTGGGAGTTTGGAGGCTGCCATGAACTATGATCATAACACTGCACTCCAGCCTGGGCCACAGAGCCAGATCCCATCTCTAAAATAATAATAATAATAATAATAATATTTTTAATAAAAAGCTACATGTAAATTTATTCAGGAGAATATAAAAGGCACCCATAATCACAGTACCAGGAGAGCCATTATTAACATTGTGGTGCCATCCTTCCATTTATTTTTTATGCATAAATAAATTTTTTAAATTAGGAGACCATGACATGTACACAGTTTTTTATCCTGGTTTGTTTTTTATTCTTTTATTTCTGTTTACCACATGGTGTGAAGGTTTTTCCATGTCATTACATTCGTTTAAAGTGTTTTATCATTGACTACATAGTTTTCCATTGTATGAATGTACCACGATTTTTTTTTTTTTAATGTCAGCACCCTGCTATGTATAACTTGGGTTCTTCCTGATTTTTATTTGTTTGGTTGTTTGTTTGTTAGAACATTGGTATGCATATCTGTCATTAGTTCTCTGCAATAAAAGCTACGAACATATCCTTTTAAAGCTGAGGTCAAACTACCCTCCAGAAAAGCTGCACCAATTAATACTCGCTCTAGAAATGCATAAGAATAGTGGGGAAGCTGAGCTCGCAGCTCTGGGTTTAATCTTGGCGCTGCCTCCTCCAGTCATTGTGACCTGGGGCAAACTACAAACATTTTCTCTTTTTAAATTTTTTTTTTTTTAAGTCTTTGAAGGGTAGTCAAGTGAAGCAGTTGGAATGGAGAAGGAGCAAAGAGGTGTGTAACTGGTTGTGATCTGTTACGTGTAAACACCACTGTGCTTGGACCAGCCTCATTACAGAAGTTTTCTGTGCCTCAGACTCCATCTGAAAAACAGGGTAAATAAAGGTATCTATGCCAAGCGGTTGTTTTGAAGATTACATGAAATAAAGTGCATAGCCTGTCAATGGCACATTGTAGGTGCTCAATAAAAGATAGCTATTATTATCATCAATCATCATCATCACCAGGACAATCTTAAAACCAGAGTTTTCTACTCACTGATTCAATTCATTTGACAAATATTTATTGAGTATCCTCTGTATCCCAGGCTCTGTTCTCTCCACCTGGGTTAGGTACGTCAGTGAACAAAACAGAAGACGACTCTGGCCCTAAGAAACTCACATTCCAGTGCTCAGAGAGAGGAGAAAGGCAATTGAAAATGAGCATCAAAAACAAGTAATTCTCCACCTGGGGTACATCAGCGAACAAAACAGACAAAGACTCTGGCCCTCAGGGAACTCACATTCCAGTGAGGGGAGAGAGGAGACAGACAATAGATAATGAGGATCAAAAAACAAGGAACTGAGCAAGGCATGGTGGCTCATGCCTGTGAGCCTAGTGCTTTGGGAGGCCAAGGCAGGAGGATCGTTCAAGCCCTGGAGTTCAAGCTTGCAGAGAACTATGATGCAGCCACTGCGCTGCAGCCTGGGTGACAGAGGAAGAGAGTATCAACACACACACACACACACACACACACACACACACACACACACACACACACACACACACACACACACACAGTAATTGCACAGTATGTTGGAGGAAAAGCAGAGCAGAGTGAGAATTTTCAGCAATTCAGTAGGCACAGGGTGGAACTTTAACAAGGGCATTCAGAATAGGAGCTGGCGAGAAGGCGAGCGCTGAGTAGAGTTGAAGAGGTTGAGGTGTGAGACGGGCAGACACAGGAGGAAGGCTCCAAGTAGGAGTTAGCCTGGAGCCCCAGAGCAGGCAGGGCCTGCTCAGCTGCAGCCAGGGATGCGGAGGGAGAGCAGGAGGAGGTGATGTCAGAGAGGCACAGGAGGACTATGCAGGGCTTTGCAGGCGGTGAGGGAGATCATGTGGGTGGGTTAGGGGATCTGATCACACAGGGCCTTCTCCTCCATGTGGAGTGAGGACCATTGCAGGGTTCTGAGCAGGGGAGTAACATGATCTGACCCACATTTTGTGAAAATCATCCTGGCCGTTGGGTTGAGAACCATGGTGGAAACAGAAGCCCTTTAAGGGGTCTCTGCAGCCAGGTTATGGTGACGCCAGCTGGAGTGGAAGTAGTGAAAGTAGTCAGAAGTAGTTGGACACTGGATATGTTCTGAAGGTAGCACCAATAGGATTTCCATGGAGCGAGAATTGGATGTGGGCTGGGAGAATAGACGTCCAGGATTCGCTCCTGGGTTTTGAAGTGAGCACCTGGAGGGTGGAGTTGCCTTTAACTGAGATGGGAGATCAGGAGTTGAGCTTGTCTATTAGACACCCAAGTGGAAATATTAATAGATGTACTTCTGAAGTGTGGGAGAAAGGGCTTGAATGATGAAATAAATTCACAAGTCATTGTCATCAGCATGGTGTTTTCAAAGCTATATACCTTACTTCATTCAGGTTGCTATTACAAAATACCTTATAATATGACTAAACAAGAGAAATTTATTTCTCACAGTTCTGGAAGCTGGGAAGTCCAAGATCAAGGTGCCAGCAGATTCAGGGTCTGGCGAGGACCCACTTTCTTCATGGACAGATGTCTTCTCGCTGTGTCCTCACAAGGGAGAAGGGGCCAGGCAGCATTCCAGGGCGTCTTTTTAAAGGGCACTGATGGGATTAGTGAGGGCTTGGGTCTCGTGATACCCCAAGTGATATTATCACACTGATGATTACATTGTTAACATTTAAATTTGAGGGGGATACAAATATTCAGAATATACCATCATAAGACTAAATAAAATCTCCAATAAAATGTATTTAGATCAAGCAAAGAAAAGGTCCGATGACTATAATCTCACATACTCCAGCTTTAAAGGTTTGTGTGGGCCAGTGCAGTGGTTCACACTCGTAATCCCAGTACTTTGGGAGGCCAAGGTAGGAGGATCACTTGAAGCCAGGAGTTTAAGGCCAGTCTGGACAACAAAACAAGACTCCACCTTGCCAAAAAATGAAGTGGTGTACGCCTGTAGTCCCAGCTACTAGGGAGGCTGAGGTGGGGGTATTGCTTGAGCCTAGGAGTTCAAAATTGCAGTGAGCTGTGATTGTGCTACTGTGCTCCAGGCTGGGTGACAAAGCGAGACCTCATCTATAAAAATGAAATATAAAATAAAATAAGGTTGGAGGGAAAGGAAGAAACAGCAAAGGAGCCTGAGAAGAAGCAAGCACTAACGTAGTGCTTCATTGGAAATCAAGTGAAAGAGAAACATCAAGAAGGGAGTAAGCCAAAGTATCAAATGCTACTAAGGGGTCAAGTTAAAAGGAGGGCACAGAACTGGTGGGTGGATCCAGCATCCTCGGCCAACGAGGGCAGATATGATGGAATGGGTAGAACTAAAAGCTGGTTAAGAGCAAGTTTAAGAGAAAGTGAGGGGATAAAGCTTGGAGACAGTGAGTACAGACACATCTGGAAAGGGTTTTGCTCTAAAACGCTAGCCGAGGAAGTTTTCATCAAAGGAAAGCGCAGTGTGGTGCCTGCATGCCTGTGCATGTTGAAGAGCAGGAGAAAGAACAGCATGTGTGTCTGCAGATGGGAAGGGACCTGAAGAAGGAGAGAAAACGGTCTAACGTAGGAGAGAGGCGAACTGCCAGAGCAATGTCTTGGGTAGGCAAGAGGGAAGGGGCTCTAGTGGAAAGCGGAAGGATTGGCTGTCGATAGGAACACAGGAAATTGATCCATATGAAGATGTAGCTTCAGATGCTGATAAGTGAACAGAGGTGGTAAAGGCAGTCTGTGAACATTCTCTTTGTGGCCAGATCTTCTCAGGCACCTACTGGGTGCCCAGCACTAGAATGCCCATTAGGTCATCACAAGAGGTTCTCCACATCTTTGGCATGCCTTTGCCTCTCTAGGACGATAATAACTCAGGACTGTTTGCAGGACTTGCTAGATTTCATGTGACAGGGAAATGGTACCCATAAAAACCCAAAGGGATAAGTGGCTTTTCACAGACCTCCCTGAATGTGTGGGCCTTTCCTGGGGTCAAGAATTTGAAGCAGTTACTCTATCATCCATTACTAAGCATAGGTAGAATCTTGTGCTAAAAATAAGTATACTAAACATAGAAAGTCCAGTACTTATCTGAGTTGTGTCAACTGAACTGCCAACAGCTACATCTACATATTTGGAAACATTTGTACAAACACTCAGATATTTGGAAACACCAGAAACCCTGGCATCATTTAGGATTTTTATGGCTTGATATCGCTTATCTAGATATTTTGGTTTTGTGCAGACAGAGCCGGGAAGTGCGAATGATCCATTTGAAATAAAACCTCTGTCCACAAAGATCTACCTCTGTCCTCAAACAGACACTAAAAGCAAAGAACACAGTAATCACTGAACCATCAGAAATAAAATATGATCATTTTACCTTGATCTTGCCCATGAAAATAAATATTCCCTGGTATTTAGATGTAAACTCTCACCAAATATTTATTTTGTGCTTTAATTCTCATTCCAAGTAATTAAAACCTTTTGGTTTCTTCTGTTGAAGTAATTACAAAGTTTTCTTTCATCTTCCTTTTCATTTTTAATGAAATCTTAAACCTATTAAAACCTGTCCACAATGTGGCTGTCATATACTCTTCAGGGTTCTCATGCAGCCTTACAGTGAAGTCACCTTGATGTTCAATGCCTTTGGATTATGTTACTGCAATTCATTACACTGCAACATAACTCCCTGGAAATTAAACCCAAGGCACCATTCAGCTTTTCTAAAACCCTGTGATTCTTTGTAGCCAATTAGGTATTACAGTAAGCTTCATCCATGCAAGGCACCATGACAAAGGATAGGCAAATCTTTTATCCATTCTTCTTTATGCCCCTAAGAGCACTTTGCAATCTGTTGCCCCATGTTTACACATACTTATTATATGGAGAATGCCATTCCACTCAAGGAAAAGCAAAATTTTGGGTAGCTAGTTCCCAAATTTTTGACACTGATTTGTTCGTCTAGTGTAGTAATAACTGAAGGATATATAGATGGCTTTCTACATATGATCAGCTTCCATGTAAAAAGAAATGCTCAGAGGCAGCTAGTCAACTTGCCAGCCTTTTTATTCCTTCCTCCATAGATCCCTCCAGTTTTTTTTTAGATGATGGGAGTTTTGAGAGTTAAAAACCAGCAAAGATGCTCCTTGCTGTAACTACAACTTTGAATCCCACAAATGTTTTATTATTATTATTATTTAAATCACACATGTATAAAAAGAAGAAAAAAGTGTAATTGTCAGTATGTATTACTCATATTAGGTAGGGTAACACTAGCTGCTATAACTAATAAACCCCAAATTTCCATGACATAGCACAACACTCTATTTCTTGCACATGTAACAGTTCAGGTAACAGTTTATTTCTTGCTCAGGTAACAGCTGAGGTGGGTAACTGAACAGTTCAGTTCAGACACTAGCTGTTCCTCCACATTGTCATTTAGGAACCTAGACTCCTTCCAAGTTGTGGGTCTAATAGCTCCTGTTTCCTTGGAGTCCTCTGGACCCAGCCAACAGAGGGTGGAAGGGAGCACAAAAAAGCCCCACCCTGGAAGTGATACATCACTTTTGCTCAATTCTCACTTTTGCATTGGTGAGAATTAGCCGTATGTTCTGATCTGAATGCAAAGGAGGCTGGGAAATGTAGTCCCGAAGAGGGAAACATGAGTTTCAGCCAGCCATCTCTGCCATGCTTGAGTTATATCAGTACATTAAAAATATATATTCTGTAATCCCTCCTACTGTTAACATTTTGGAATATAGCTAACAAATGGCATCATATTGTACATGTAGTTTTATTAGCTGATTTTTTTCATAAACAGTGTATTGAATAACATATGTCACATATATTTTTAATGTACATCATTTGTGTGAACAGTGTGGCTGCAAATAGCAGCTGGGGCATTTCTCTGGTGTGTGTCTTTGCTAGCCACTGTCAAACACAGGGAACAGCACGGGCTGGCAGAGTGTAATGGCTTGAGTCAGGCTTTGGGCTCAGGCAAATCTGGGCTCAAGTCCCAATCCTTAACATTTGCTAACTTTAAATATGGAGCTGCTCTTTCCTTAACCTATAAAATGAAGATAGAAACTTTATTCTTCTTTTCTGTAAAATGGGGATAGTAGCTTATTTTATGAAGTTGCTGTAAGTAAAATAATTTATTAAAGAACTCAAATACTACCAAGATGAATGATATTTTATTTTTTAAATCTTGTAAGTGACTTCTATTTTTAAAAAACCTTTTATATTGTTGGCATTGTGGCCTGGGTAGACAAAAATGTAAAGTGAATTATAGCCTGCATAAAGGTAACATAGGGACTTTTTTTGTTGTTGTTTGTTGAGTTTTCTTAAGGACAGGGTCTCATTATATTACCCAGGCTGGACTTGAACTCCTGGGATCAAGAGATCTTCCTCACTCAGACTCCCAAGTGGCTGGGACTATGGGCACATGCCACCTTGCCCCTAACCTGGGGATCTTTATTATTATTATTTTGAGATGAAGTCTCACTCTGTCTCCTAGGCCAGAAAGCAATGGCGCAATCTCGGCTCACTGTAACCTCTGCCTCCCAGATTCGAGCGATTCTCCTGCCTCAGCCTCCTGAGTAGCTGGGACTACAGGCACCTGCCACTACGCCCAGCTAATTTTTTGTATTTTTAGTAGAGACAGGGTTTCACCATATTGGCCAGGCTGGTCTTAAACTCCTGACCTCGTGATCCACCCACCTCGGCCTCCCAAAGTACTGGGATTACAGGCATGAGCCACCGTTCCCAGCCAAACCTGGGGATCTTGATGCTGATTCAGTAGGTTTCAGATTGAGCCCAGGAATCTGAATTCTTAGCAATTCTCCAAGGTAGTTCTAATGCATATTATCCTTGGGACGAAAACGAGGAAGTCCTGTTCTATTAGCTTCTATTTAGACAGCCAAATAGAGGCCACCACATTGAGAAAAGCGAGAGAGCAGAAATCAAGAGAAATTAATAAATGATTCCCCCAGATTCATAAGAGAAGAGATAAAAGGAACATCTAATGCAGTGTCTCAAGAGGCATGTTAGGTGTGACAAATTCTCATTATATGGGATCATTCCAAGCATTGAAAAAATTCTGCATTGCTGTCTCCTGTCCACTAAATGTCAGTAGTGTCTCCACAATTATTGTCCAAATGAAAAAAGTCCCATATTTTCCCCAATATCCTATGGGAATAGAACCACCCCCAACTGAGAACCACTGATCTAGCCCAAAGCGTCACCTTTTCAGATAAGGAAGGTCAGGCTCAGAGAGGTGGGGTGACTTGCTTATGAGGACGCAGCCAGTTGATGGTGTGGCTGGGAGCAGACTCCAAGTATTCAGCTCCAAGTCGTGGGCTTGTTTCCACCATATGGTCACACTAGCTTAGAATGTTTTTAATTGCAAGCACTAGAGAATCCAATCTGATAGCACTTCAATGACCCGAAAATTGATCAATCAACCTCACTGAAAGTCCTGAAGTAGAACCTGCTTCAAAAGTGTTGAATCCAGTGCCTGTGACTCCACGTGCTTGTCACTTGACTGGCTTTTCCCTCCTCCATGTCAGCACCATCTTCAAGCTTGAGCTGCATGTTACGGCACTGTTGGACCTTGGATCTGAACAGCAATAGCCAAGAAAAGGGAGGAAGAATCACCATCAGAAACTCTCCAAGGAATCGAGAAATAACTTTCTTAGAAGGTTCAGAAAACCGCTTCTCAAGTCTAAGTGGCCCATATTGAGTCATATAGCCATTCATGAACCAAATTTTTCCCAGAAATGTGAGATAACACTTAGATCATCCTAAGAGCTGGGATGCGGTGGGTAACATAGTTTGGACATTTGTCCCTGCCCAGATCTAATGTTGAATTGTAATCCCCCATGCTAGAGGTAGGGGGCCTGATGAGAGGTGTTTGGGTCATTGGGGTGGATCTCTCATGGCTTGGTGCTGCCTTCACAGTAGTGAGTCTCACGAGATCTGGTCTTTAAAAGTGTGTGGCGCCTCCACCCTCACTCTCTCCTGTAGCTGCTCTGGCCATGTGCTGTGCCCTCCCCCACTTCACCTTCTGCCATGAGGCCTCCCCAGAAGCAGATGCCAGCGCACAGCCTCTGCAGGTTAATCTACCTCTTTTCTTATAAATTGTCCAACCTCAGATATTTCTTTATAGCAATGCAAGTACAAACCAACATTGTCACCATGAGCCAATTAAGCCTCTTTTTTTTTTCACTGTTTTTTTAAATTGTATTTCACTTTAAGTTCTGAGATACATGTGCATAACATGCAGGTGTGTTACATAAATATACATGTGCCGTGGTAGTTTCCTGCACCTATCAACCTGTCATCTAGGTTTTAAGCTCCGCATGCATTAGGTATTTGTCCTAATGCTCTCCCTCCCCTTGCTTCCCACCCCCTTGACAGGCCCCGGTGTGTGATGCTCTCCTCCTCGTGTCCATGTGTTCTTATTATTCAGCTCCCACTTATGAGTGAGAACATGCGACGTTTGGTTTTCTGTTCCTGTCTTAGTTTGCTGAAAATGATGGTTTCCAGCTTCATCCATGTCCCTGCAAAGGACATAAACTCAATCTTTTTTATGGCTGCATAGTATTCCATGGTGTATAGCTGCCACATTTTCTTTAACCAGTCTATCATTGGTAGGCATTTGGGTTGTTCCAAGTCTTTGCTATTGTGAACAGTGCTCAATAAACATACATGTGCATGTGTCTTTATAGTAGAATGATTTATAATCCTTTGGGTAATGAGATTGCTGGGTCAAATGGTATTTCTGGTTCTAGATCCTGAAAACCTCTTTTCTTATAAATTATCCAGTGTCAGACATTTCTTTATAGCAATGCAAATACAGACTAACACGGTCAGCATCCCCTGCACTGTGTTGACATGGGTGGGTAAATATCTGAAAACTATCAAGTTTCTATTAGAAAAATGGACCCTTCTGATGCTGGTTATGCTCCCATCCGTGTTAACAATAATCATCTTGCCACTTACACTCTTAAATAGTTCTCCAGTTATTCAGTCTGCAACTATGATGCCAAATTTTTTGGGGTTTCCAAGGACTAGACAATATGCAAAACAAACAGAAATGAAGTGTGTTTTTTTTTTTTACTAAACAATACATGGTTGCATACCTGGCATATATATAATTTAGAGCTAGATTTGACTGCATATAACAGAGGACCCAAGAAAAGACAAACATTTTTTTTCTTGCATATGTAACAAGGCCATAGGAAAACAGACCCAGCTGATAGGGTGACTCCGCCATGATTAAGGATTCAGATTTCTTCTGTTTTGTTCTTCCACCACTCTCAAAATTAGGGTCCTTACTCTGTGGTCCAAGTTGGCTACTCAGCTCCAACCATTGTGCCCACATTTCAACCAACAGGAAGATGAGAAGATCTAAAGAAGGGTGGATACTCCTTTTAAAGACATATCCTGGAAGGATGGCATACAACTTCCATGTAGATCCCATTGCTGAAACTTACTCACACAGCTCCACCTAGCTGTAAGGGAAGCTAGAAAATGTAATCCCTGTTCTGCACCACGGATGCAACCTAAACGCCAGGAATTTTATTAGTAAGGAAGAAAGCAGAAAAGGATGTTGGGGTAGTTAGGAAATAATGCGACATTAAAATCAATAAAGAAACAACGAAATACAAGTTCTGAAAATCCCCATGACCACTGATGAAATATATTTCAAGAATTATTCAACAGCCAGGCACGGTGGCTCATGCCTGTAATTCTAGCACTTTGGGAGGGCAAGGTGGGAGGATTGTCTGAGTGCAGGAGGTTGAGGGTATAGTAACCTGTGATCTTACCACTGCACTCCAGCCTGGGGAACAAAGGAAGACCCTGTTTCAACAACAACAAAAAGAATGTTTCAATAATACTCAATGCATAGTATTTGGAATTCTCAAGCCTCACTCTAAAGTCCAGCACAAGTGAAAGGTGAAAAGTGTCGAAAGAGATCCAAGATGGCCAATTAGCAACAGCTCAGGAATGTGGCTCCCAGCGAAAGTGCAGAGAACGAGTGGACGCTGTACTTTCCGATGAATTTTTGTTGCCCACAGACCAGGAAATTCCCGGCAGAGGAGCCACACGGGTCGCCAGCGCAACTCTTTTGGCCGGTGCGGCTGTTTTGCCGGTGCCCCAGCGTGGTGCTTCTCGGTGTGGAGTGCACGGGACTGGGTGCCCTTTTAGTCAGGCTCAGCTGGTCCCATCCCCACAAGGAAAAGAGCAATTGGAAGCGCTGAGGACTGAGAGCAAGCACAGCTGAACCCGGGAAGGCCCAGCTCTGTGGGGAAGGGGCGTCTGCCAAAGGAAAACTAAGAAACAGAAAAAACTTCATAACCAACAAGCCGGACAGTCCACTCAGAGACCCAATCTGAAAGTCGGCAATTACAAAGACGACAGGTGGATAAATCCACAAAAATGGGAAGAAACCAGTGCAAAAAGGCTGAGAACACCTGAAATCAGAATGCTTCTCCTCCTACAGGGGATCGCAGCTCCTCATCAGCTAGAGCTCAACCCTCTTGGCCAAGAACAAAGGGCAGGCAACATTTTTATACCAGTTTAGGATCAGTACCAGTTTATGCCAGTAAACAGATTATTACAACATTTTATACCAGTTTATGCCAGTAAGCAGATTATTACAGAAGCAGAAGGAGCAGGTTAGGGGAGAAGTGGAGCCTAACAAAAAGTTCTACTTAAAATTGTTTTTTTACTTAGGATGTTGGGTAGCAGTGTGGGGTAACAGTTACACAGTTGCAGATACAGGATGTACAGCGCCAGTGGGCCCTCTTTCTCAGAAAATTGGTTACAAAGATACCAGGTGTCTCAGACTGCAAGCTTTCAGAACAGAATGCCCTACATACCTCAAGGTGGGCACAATGGAGTTAGCAGAATTGTTTAAAATGTATTCATTATAGCCAAGCTAGGGTATTTCACTTT
>CAUYQU010000507.1:0-47777 GCA_963574635.1 Cheracebus regulus
GAAGGGTCGGGTTACCCACAAAGGGAAGCCCATCAGACTCACAGCAGATCTCTCAGCAGAAACCTTACAAGCCAGAAGAGAGTGGGGGCCAACATTCAACTTCCTTAAAGAAAAGAACTTTCAACCCAGAATTTCATATTCAGCCAAACTAAGCTTCATAAGTGAAGGAAAAATAAATTTTTTTGCAAACAAGCAAGTACTCAAGAGATTTCATCACCACCAGGCCTGCTTTACAAGAGCTTCTGAAAGAATCACTAAACATAGAAAGGAACAACCAGTATCAGCCATTCCAAAAACGTACCAAAAGGTAAAGAGCATCACCATAATGAAGAATCTACATCAACTAATGGGCAAAACAGCCAGCTAGCATTAAATGGCAGTATCAAATTCACATATATCAATATTAATCCTAAATTTAAATGGACTAAATGCCCCGATCAAAAGATACAGACAGGCAAATCGGATAAAAAGCTAAAATCCATCGGTATGCTGTATCTAGACCCATCTCACATGCAAGGATACACAAAGACTCAAAACAGAGGGATGGAGGAAGCCTTACCAACCAAATGGAGAGAGAAAAAAAACCACAGAAGCCGCAATTTTCGTCTCTGATAAAACAGACTTTAAAACAACAAAGAACATAAGAAACAAAGAGGGACATTACATGGTGGTGAAAGGATCAATGCAACAAGAAGAGCTAAAGATCCTAAATATATATGCACCCATTACAGGAGCACCCAGATACATAGGGCAAGTTCTTAATGACTTACAAAGAGACTTAGAGTCCCAAACAATAATAGTGGGAGACTTTAACATTACACAGTCAATATTAGACAGATCAACGAGATATAAAATTAACAAGGATATCCAGGACTTGAACTCAGACCTGGAACAACTAGATTTAACAAATATTTACAGAACTCTCCTCCCCAAATCCACAAAACATACGTTTACATTATATCTATTTTAAAAGTGACCACATAATTTGAAGTAAATCACTCCTCAGCAATTGCACAGCATTTCACGGGTTTAAATAAAATATTGGTTGGCTGCTTATTTGTTATTTTCATCCCCTATTCCTTCCTGTCTCCATTGTTAAGCACAATTATTGGCATAAAAGAGGTTTTTAATACCAATTTTTAGACTGCATTCTAGCCTAGGCAATAAAACAAGAATCCTATTCTCTCTCCCTCTTTTTTTCCTCTTTCTTCCTTTCATTCTTTTTTCTCTTTCTTTTGCTGTTTCTTTCTTTCTCTTTTTCTAAAAAAAAAAAAAGCATCAAAAGTAAAATAAACTACTGCTCTAAAGTATGTGACTGACAGTTTATCTTTAAACTGCCTGGCTAACAGCATATGTGACTGATTTTTTTGAGAAATTAAACAGAGAAAAGCAAAACACAGAGGCATGTCCCTACCACACAATACCAATGATCAGCGTCTGCAGTATTTGTTTCAGCTCTTTCACCCATTTAACTTTTCAATGACAGTAAATAAACATCACAAATCAGGTGGAAGGTCCTGTGCAACCTAACCTTTTCCAGCACACTGTGCACATTTCCTCCCTGGAGGAAATCCCCATCTTGAGTCTGGAGATGAATTCAAAAAGCAACAGAATTTCAAGTCTAGGAGAGTGAGCCTTTAGGGTAGAATTCCAGAAGGTGATCTCTCTTCACCAGAGGACCCATAACTTTGTAACTGTGTCTCTTCCCAACCTCACCCATGGAACCTGAAGGCTTTCTAGCTCAATCTCTGACACTCTACCCTTCTCCATCTCTATATGCCCCATCCCACAGCTAGGAAAGTGAAAACCCAGCCCAGAAACTTCAATGACAGAAGCTCTTCATGGGGTGTAGATATGGTATAAGTGTGAGCAATCAGTAGGAACATGACTCATGGTTCCAGGCCAGCTCCTGGCACTAACTAGCACCACTTGACTTAAGATAAGCCCCTTCCCTCTCTGGATTAGTTTCCCTATTTGTAAAAGATGGAGATTAAATTAGTCTCAAATGTGATTCTCTAATTCCACAGATCTATAAATTAAAATAGCTGCAATTATTTGCAATAAATAATGGCAGCTGCTATTTACTGTGCATTTACTATACACCAGATAATGTGCGAAGAATACTGCAGAGTTAATCCATTTAATCCTTTCAATAATCCTGTAAGATAATGCTATCCATTCCGTTTTACAAATGAGAAAACTGAGGTTAAAAGATGCCAAATGAATGGCTCAAGTATACACAGCCAGTAAGTAGCATTTGAACCTCAAGTCAGAGCTCTTAACTACTATGCTATGCAGTCCACTGCATTCTAAAGGGTCTCTTAACTTTTCAAAAGGATTCAGCACAGACCTCCTTCATAGCATCAACTGGCTGGCCACAAGGTCACCAGGTTTACTACTGCTGCTTCTTCCTTTTTTTTTTTTTTTTTGAGACAAGGTCTCACTGTCACCCAGGCTGTAGTGCAATGGTGATCATAGCTCACTGCAGCTCAAACTCCTAACTCCTAGGCTCAAGCAATCCTGCCTCAGCCTCCTGAGTAGCTAGGACTACAGGCACATGATACCACACCCAATTGATTTTTAATTTTTTCTTTTTCTTGGTAGAGATGGGGTCTTGCTATGTTGCCCAAGCTGTCTCAAACTCCTGGCCTCAATGACCCTCCTTAGCCGCCCAAAGTGCTGGGATTACAGGCATGCGCCACCACATTTGGTCCAATTACTTCTAAAATATCACTTGCTCTGAAGATTAGTCACACCTCTTTGTAGTGAAAACCTACTTGGTCGAGCATGGGGCTGGTGGGCTCTCAGAAAACTGAGCCTGATCAGATACTGCCTTTCTATGCTTTAATTTACTCTCTGCCTCCCAGGAGAAGGTTCAGGTGATAAGTAAAAAGATAAGCTACAAATTTTCCTTTCCAAGTATGCATGATTTTATTCCATAGAAAAAAAGCACCTAAAAGAATAGGGGGAAAACAAACCAAAAAACCCAAACTAACCAGTCCATGAATCACTGTACCCAGGACAACTTTTTTTTTTTTTTCATCTAGTTTTCCTTATAAAAGGCTTAGGAAATTGCCCAAACCTGCCTGGCCTAGCTCAGAGCCTGGTACCCTGCCACAGTTCTTATTTATCTGCAGCAATCAGTAGCAAACGAATTAATCCATGTGTGAACACTTAAATAAGAGTCACCCTGAAGTAAAAGCTCCATTTTAAAACTCAAGAGATGTCAACAGCATGGAGTGGTATCCTCTCCTCAGCAGAGGAGACTGATGTGCCTCTAGATCAAGGGCTTCTGGATGTCAGGATAGCTCCTGGTAACTTTCATAGCTGTTACTCATGTGATCACAACAACACTACCAGTTGGGTGTGGTGTGGTGTGGTGGAAACTGTCACCTTCCAAATTATATTTAAATCTCTGCTGTCACATGCCAGTTTCGTGACCTTGACCTCAATAGCTATAAACCTGTTTCTTCACCTAGAAAGTGGGAATAACCCTGACCTTACAGAGTTACAAGAGAACAGAAACATCATAAAGCATTTAAGGGAGCCCTGCAGTATTACACATAGGAGTCCCCCCAAAGCAGTTCCATTCCCCTGCTGCTGGGGGCATGCATTAACTCACTGCATCCTCAAAAACAATGCTGAGAGGGGTTACGGATAAGAATGGAGGTACCTAAGTTTCAATCTCCTGTTTTTGACAGAGTGGAAGGACATTTAACTAAGCCCAGACCTGCTTTCCCTAACACCCAGAAAGCCCAGTCCTATTACTTCTTAATAGAAACTGACAAGTTGGCCCTACCAATCTGACACACCTAGAAGGATTTTATACTTTAAGTGGTCTTCTGAGGTTGTGTTAGTCCCTCATTACCTTGCTTTGACTCGTCTAATACTCCAGAGATTCCTAGAGAAGTGAGACTAAATTCCTTCCCCTACTAGAAGGTGACCCCACCCTTAGGAAAGGGGCCACATCTGGTCCAGCTTTGCAGGCTCAGGCCCACGACTAGGACTATACAAGCAACAGGAGTCCAGGCAGGCACTGCTGAAGGTGCACTGCCAGCACTCTAATCAACGAAACAAAAGTTCAGGAGATTTCAGAACTGAATCCGTGAAGATTCCATGGTAGGCTCATTCACCTGCATCCTGACCTTTATTTGGACAGTGTAAGTTGTGTTTTGCTCCTCCACAAATACGAAAAATAGGAAAAACTAGGTGTTGATCCTTGTTTGACTTTCCAACCCTGTTGAGTATCCAGGGATTCCTCTGAAAGGATATGGCTCCATAAGGCTGCACCTGCAGTGTTTGGGCATAAGGCTTCCTGTGCCATGGGTCTGTAAACAGAAAGGTTAGAGAGCTAAAAATCAAGAGTCCTGGGGCCCAGCTCTAATTCTGCCATGGCCAGATGGAGCAACTGAATACTACGTGCTCAATCTCATAGTTGAAAACTAGGCTGAGGCCCTGATCTTCCTCTTCCATGCTGTGCCCCTAAACAATGCTTATGATGAAAGCTAGATCCACAGAAAAGAAATGGAAGCCATCAGCTGAGCCACAACTCCCTTTCACAGCCAAGAACATACAATAAAATGGCTTTCACAGGGTCCCAAGAGCCCTGTGGTGGGGTTAATCAACTGCCATGGCCAGGTCTGAACCTATAAGGGTCAGTTTAATGTCCAGGTCATGGCCACAGCACTCAGTAGGCTGAAACTGGGAAAGCTTTCTTGTGCCTACAGCCCTGTAAATACCACATAACAGTCACAATCCATCCCCAACAGCCAAGACCAGGGGTAGGTCCCTGAACCAAAGGCATATAATCCACAGGGTGATCAGCTCTTTTTGGCATGAAATACTAGCAGACTAAACTGATTCTCTCACTGGAATCTGATTTCTGATCTGAGAAACACTTGAAAGAAGAAAGAAGTTAAAAAGGAGCTGACAGGTCATGATATGGAGGAGCCCAGAGAGGCGACACAAAAGTAAAGGTATTGGGCAGAGGCAGACTCTACAAAGAAGAGAAGCTGGACAGCAAGTGGCTGGAGAGAAAGGATAAATCTTGGCAGAGAAAAGCAGAGGTGTCACTAGAGATAAAGACAGTCAGAGAGCCACACAGGCCATGAGGTCATCCGCAGAGCCCACAACAGGTGGCACCTCAGAGCTGCCTGGGAACGTTCCAGCTCTTGCTGCAGATCTTCCTTTTGTTTTCTTTTTCTTTCTGTCTTTTTCTTTTGTTTTTTTCTTTTTTGACACACAGCCTCTCTCTGTCACTAAGGTTGGAGTACAGGGGTGCAATCATAGCTCACTGCAGTCTGCTCCAGCCTCAGCCTCCCAAGCAGCTAGACCTACAGACACATATCATCACATACCGGAACAATTTTTTTTTAGAGACAGTGTGTTGCTATGTTGCCCAGACTGGTGGCCAACTCCTGGCCTCAGGTGATCCTCCCACCGTAGCTTCCCAAAGGGCTGGGATTACAGGTGTGAGCCACTGCACCTAGCCTACCTCTTTTCTTGAGATAACTGAAAAATCCCAATTCCTTCAAATCAAAAGAGGTTTAATACTCCAACAGCCACAGGCTGAATCTTTAATGAGGTCACTATGAAGGCTGGGTATCTAGTGTGGATGGTTTAGAACAAAGTCACACTTCTGATGGAAAAACAAACTTGAAAGGGAGCCAGCATTTTTTCTGTGTTGACCACAGGCCAAGTGCTTGACATCTCCTACCTCATCATTCCTCATAACCCCATTCTACCTCCAGGTGAATATGTCCCCATTTTACACAAGGGGAAGCAGGCTCAGTTATGCAAGCAAAATCACTTGTTGTAAATGGTGAAGGTACCTGTTCAATCTGACTCCAAAGCCTCATTCAAGCAGAGGCAAGGAAACCCTGTGACTTCAGCAGGAGAGAGCAGAGATTCCTGCATCACGATCTGGTCTGAACCAGGTCAGTGGTTTCCCCATTGGCCAAGGTCTGGTGACTGCCCCCAGATTTTCCAAACACTTTATGATAATGTACATTCTCAGGCTCCAGCCCCAGACAGTCTGATTCAGAATGCTGGTGAAGCCTCAGAATCGGTATTTTGCAGGTGAGTAAAATGCACTTCAATGCTTCAGAATCCCTGTGCTAAGACGGAAGTTAGCAATGGCTTCTCATGGATGAAGAAAACACACATCTAGCCAATTAAGCCAGAAAAGAGAATAAATCCTAGATTCTAAAAATTCTGAAGTCTGCCCCAAGTTCTACAGAGAAAACTGTTTACTAGTAAGACAAAAGCTATACAAAGAAATGCAACATAAGGTTCTAAAGGAACTTACAATCAATGTGGGAAAAATGCAACCAAAACAATACAGCAGCATATGCCATATACTATTTAAGCTCTAGAAAAACTGGGGAGTGGGATGTCAACTAGAATCTTCTCTTTCCCTTCCTGTTCCCACAAGCTTTCAGAGGAAAGGAGAAAGAAAAGGAGGTAGAAGAAGCAAAGACTCTCTCCCACCTTGATCTCTAGATCCCTACTGAGGAAGTGGGAGACAATGACTTTCACTGAAGCAGGAAGGTGTCCTCAGAGTCAAGTATGGGCTTTGCAATCAGACAGATCTGAATTTAAATCCCAGCTCTACCACTCAATTACTGTATCACCTTGAGCTCAGTTCCTTGTCTGTAGAGATAATACTTAACCTTCAGAACTGTTGTAAACATTCAATGAAATAAAAATAATATGTACCTAGTAAGAATGGGATACAGCCTTCAAAGACCGAAAAAGAACCTAACAGAAACCAATCAAATCATTTATCAAAATACTGATTTAACTAACCTTTTTGATTCTCTGTTCTCCCCTGGGAGAGGGGATCTGTTCACCAGGTTGACTCATAAATTGTACCACCTAGACTTCCTTTGCTGACTTCTGGTTGAATCTGCCCAATAGAAAATACCAGATCAGAGGGTGCCCCTCACCCCCAAGGGTCCACATTTCTGATAGGGCCTGCATCTATCCAAGACTATGACTCCATTAGACAGCCTTTCCTCCACAGTTCCAGCTATCACTGAAATGTGGTGATACTGTTTCCTCCCCGGGCCCCTTTAGACTAAGGGCAGTACCACTCCCAGTAGTTGTTTGTCTTCAGGCTCCTCGACATCTCTTATGGCTTCCCTGAAACCTACCCATACTGCTCTATAGTGTCATCATAAAAGTCTCCTGAACTATCTGAAGTGGATTCCATTTTCAGCCCAAAACTAAAATGATCCACCCTACCTTCTCACAAACTAGCTTCTCCCAAGTGTGACACATCCTCTAATGGCCATGTTTTAGCCTAATTATCCTGTCCATCCTTTCCCTCCACTCCCAAAAAGAACCATAGTTTCTTTCCCTTGGAAACATGAGTTCAGAACTGAACTAGAAGGAATAGTCTTTTTTACAGAAGAGCTGGCAAGGAACCACATTTTTTCTACCACTGGCCCAAGAAACAGAAAACCAATCTGCGGGGAGACAAAAACAAAGCAAAGGGGGGGAAAAAAAGCAGAGGTGAGCAAGAGAGAGCCTTGCTCATCCAAGTGCCCGTGGATTCCTGGAGAAACACTTGCAGCCTTGTAATCCACACTATTTTGCTTGAGCCAGTGTGTTGGTTACCATTAATAGCAACTGAATCCTGAACACAACATCATAAGGTTAATTTCAGCTGCTTCTAATTATCACCAAAACAAGATGAAATAGTAAAAGAACCAAAGGCTGAAACAGTAAAAGAACCAAAGGCTGAAAGGAAAGGGACATCAGAAGCTGAAATGGACTTTACTGGACCAAAGGTGAAAAGTAAAACATAAAATGACTAGGGCTACACAAGCAAGAGGAGTCCAGGCAGGCACCGCTCAAGGTGCACTGCCGGCACTCTCTAACCAATGAAACAAAAGTTCAGGAGATTTCAGAACTGAATCCATGAAGATTTCATGGTAGGCTCATTCACCTGCATCCTGACCTATATTTGGACAGTGTAAATTGTGTTTTGCTCCTCCATAAATATGACATATTTTTGGCCAACAATCATAAGTCCTTATGAAGAGGTTGATTTGAAGCCCGCTACTCTGCATGGCTCTGTGATACACAGAGCTGAATACTTGCCAAATATGTCTATGGTGGTGAGAGGGAGATTTGACTTAAAAATAAAAACACCATCCAACTCATTCCCCTTTTAAAGCTCACCTTACTCATTCAATGCTAACAACCTACCAAGTGCTGGACACTGGCTAGGCCTAAAGGGTCCCATACAGACAAGTCAATAGGCTATTGCCTTGCAAGATCCATTATGAGGGAATGACTGAGCCTCTAAGAACCTCTAGACCTCTAGGATCGTGCTTTGGCCACCTCTGCAAGCTGATCTTCCACCATTTCCCCCAACCCACCCCTTAGGCTCCACACGTCCTCCACCTGAGGACTTACAGACTCACCATCCCTTCCTTCTGGAACACTCATGCCTACTTAATTAACAGTCATGCTGAGAGCTCAGTTAAAATGCTACTTCCTTAGGGAAGCCTCCTCTGACCTCCCAGTCTAGATCGTGTCCCTGTTTTTTCCTTCATAGAACTCAGTACAATTTTATATATAAACACTCAAGTACATTAATAATTTCTGCATCTTCCTTCTGGCATGAGAGCTACATAAGGGCAGGTTCCTTCCTAGCCCCTCAGCCCAGCTCCATTCTGTGTTGAATAAATGAATACTGAGTCCTGAAGATACAGAGCGAAAATCCTTGATATGGATTTAGGGGAGCAATTCCACCTCCTTAGGGAAGCCTTTAGAGCATTACAAATCCCTGGAATTCTTTTTTATTTATTTTTAAAAAATAAATTTTATTTCTTTAGAAATGGGGTGTTACTGTGTTGCCCAGACTGGTCTCAAACTCCTAGGCTCAAGCAATTCTCCCATCTCAGCCTTCCAAAGTGCTGGGATTACAGGCATGAGCCACCATGCCCAGCCTCTGGTATACTTTAACTTCTTCAACTTCCACTAACTATACCACTTCCTTGGCATAGATCTTATATTACCTTTGTCTTTATTTTACTCACTTTTACTCTCTTTGTCTCCCTCCTATCTTTCATTTATTTCACAACCATGTTTTAGCATCCCTACTGTTTCCCACATAACATGCCGGAGACTAGATATATGATGTAAATAAAATTAACTAACTTTGCCCAAATTAGATCCTAAGCATCTCAAGGGCCAGAAATGAGGCTTATAGTCTTTTCTTCATTGACAGCACCCAGCAAATAACAGGTGTGTTATAAATATAAATGATTTTCTAACTCATCATAAAGTAATAAAGGAGGATTTATGACTATGGTGGAACTCCGCTGCTGGATAATGAACTGCCATGGGAATTAAGGGTGCTGGGAAGGTATCTCTAACCTTGAGATTACAGATATATCCATGCCTCAGTGCCACTTTCAGAGATGAAATGTGAGAGAAAATAGGAAACATGACAGAGTCAGTATATCATGGTAAGCTGCAGTAACAAAGAAAGAAAACCAAAGGTTTTTAAATTTAGAGAAAAATGATTATCCTTAATGTCTCCCTAAAAAGCATACTTGGAGGATAAAAATCAACTGAACAAAGTGTATATAAAAATATAACAGAGAAAGACACATCTAATTGGTTTTGGGCATTTTTATGCCCCCTCACACACAAATAACATACAAGTTCCCCCGTAATACACACATATATCCCACTATTCCTAATCCTAAATTATAACTAAAATATGCAACTGTGCGTTCTGACTTTATTAACCGGCTTAATATGGAACCTGTTGGCTAAATGTTGGCATTTCTTCATCTATAGAGGGCCCAGAAGATAACAGCAAGTCACAATTTTTAAATGGACATGGCCTTAACTCACGTTGTGGAACTTTAATGATAACTGGCCGCTTCAATCTAATGGCTACAGCCCAGGACCACTAACTTTACTGAGAGAGGAAAGCCATGAGTAGAGGCTGTCACCAGAACTCTGCAAAGGGTGGGCTGAAGAACTCTGATAGGAGGACCACACCGTGGGTTAACAAGTGGAGACAGAGCCAGAGGAGGATACGGGGTAGCTCGTTACCACGACCAACATTTTTCAATCCTCGTTCTGGAGTGGTCAAAACCAATGGTTTAATATAGAGCACAGAGGATGTGAGGTTTTAGTTGCCTAGGGATCTCAGTTCTCCGTTGGCAAAATGGAAACAGCACTTCTGATATCAGCTGCCTAGCCGCTTTCTAAAAACCCTTTCCCTTTATTTGCATGGCAATTTGTATTTTCTTTTCTTTCTTTCTTTTCTGAGACAGTCTCGCTGTGTTGCCCAGGCTAGAGTGCAGTGGCACGAGCTTGGCTCATTGCAATCTCTGCCTCAGCCTCCCAAGTAGCGGGGACTACAGGGGTCCGCCACCACGCCTGGCTAATTTTTGTATTTTTAGTGGAGACGGGGTTTTCACATGCGGCCAGGCTGGTCTTGAACTCCTGACGTAGTGATCCGCCCGCCTAAGCCTCCCAAAGTGCTGGTATTACAGACGTGAGCCACCGCTTCGGCCTGCTTTTCCTCACCTCGTAGTTGGGAGGCGCATGCGAGCTGAACCCACTTTGAAAATACAAACTGCCATACAAAAACCCTTCTCCCTTTATTTGTACGGCAATTTGTATTTTGCCGTGCGTTCACCTCGCATGCGCCTCCCAACCACGAGGTGAGGAAAGGCAGGCCAGAAGCCCACCTCCAAACTCCCATTTCCTAGAAAAGAAAACTGAGGCTCGGACCAGTTAAGTGCGCGAAAGCCGAAGGGACGGCCATGGGCGCGATGATCTCTCACTAAGAAAATACCTCCGGGACTGACCAACGCTTCCTGCCCGGGTTCGGAATCTTACAGACCCGCAAAACTGCAAATGCGCTAACAGTCTTAAAAACGTCCGCATTGCCAGCCCTGAACTGCAAACGCCGGCCGCAGAGCCGTTTAGTCACAGGTAAATGGAGAGTCGCTGCAGCTCGGCTGCCTCTTCCATGGCGAACCCAGGGCAGGCCGCGACCCGCAGGGCCAGGATGAACCCGGCGGCCGACCCAACGCCGCTGCTGTCGCTACCTGTACGCCGTGCATGATGTACACCTTCTCCGCCTCACTCAGCGCCACGGACGCCATGCTGTCGAGCTGCCCCGCGAACCAAACGTCATCTGCGCGCGTCGTCTCCGACGGACCGCTCCCCCACGGCCCACCCGCCGCGTTGACGCGTCATCAACCTGCGCGGCGGCCGCTCCTGCAGCCGCGGCCGCCGCCACTGCCGGGAGCTCGATGGGCTTCTGCGCGCCTCCCGGTGTCTGGCCGAGTCCAGGGAACCGCGGCGCCTCGTTCCGAGGAGCCATCGCCGCAGCCAGAGGCCGGGTCCCGGGTTGGGGACTGCAGGGGAAGGCAGCGGCGGGAGCCCCACCGGGGGCCTGGGACTGGGGAACTGCCTCCGGCTTCACGGTCAGTTGGGAGGGGAAACTGGGGTTGGGGTGAAGAAGCTGGGATGAGGAGAGCCACACGGGCCGGGGGACTTGCAGTGGGAGAGGTGTGCGGCGTAGTTGCTCAGAGATGGAGTTGACCTAGGAGCTCGTGTGTGTCTCGTGTGTGAGAGTAACAGAGAGACCCAGACTAAGGAGAGGCGGACGTCGTGATTGGCCCGGGGGTGGCTGTTTCCCCCCTCTTCTCCCCTCCACTTCTCTAGTCCCTAGGAAGGCTGAAGAGGAGAGGCGATGCAGCCCTCTGTAGGTAGTTCTCGGTGGGAAGGGTCCGGGCTGGGAGTGGGGGACACTAGACCTAAGGCGTCCCCACCCCTCCACCCAGGAATATCTCTCGCTGACTCGCTCACTCTCTGACCGAACGCTGACCCAGTACCTTGCTGGGACCTCTTGCTTCGGGTGCTTATCAGAGCATAGTCCCACAGACTGGGGGGAGGAGGCGCCTGGTAACCGGCGCTAGCTCGGTGCGCAGTGCCCGGACGTCCCCGACGCTTCCTAGCGGGAAGTGGAAACCCCGGCTTGATGGACGTGATCGCTGGGAGCTGGGAGCAGTTGCCCGAAAAAAAAGCCAATCCCATGCGATGGCCGAGTGGGAGTATAGGCATTGGATACCCGGAGAGGATATCTGCAAGGTGAAGCTGGGGTCACCAAAGGAACTCATTAAGGCGGGGCGGACGAAGTATGGTGAAAGTTTTAAAGGAGCCGTGTGGATAAATGGGAGAAAGTTAACCCAAATTAGTTGAAACAAGGAGGGCAAGTTGAAGCAAGTCTCTTGACTTTCCTGATGTTCCATTTATGAGGACCCTCCCAGTTCTCAAAAGTGAAAGTAACCTTAATCAGCTTGATCAGCCGAAAAAAAAAAAAAGGTTGGTATTTCTCAGATAATGGCTTCAAATACAGTTTCAGATAACTATTGGGAACCTACTATAGATAGGCTTTGTGCTACCTTTGGAACACAAGGCAAGTAAAACACACTATGCCCAGAGAAGTTCCCTGGCCAGAGGTTCAGGCTTGGGGGCCAACATAACCATAGATCATGGTGGTTAGAGCTATGATGGTGGCATTAGTGGGCACAGTGGGATTGGGAGGTCATCTGAGGTTACAGAGAGGAACTGCTTGCTCACATTCTTAATGATTAAATTGCTGAGCTCCAAAATTGATGATCAGTTCTTAGTAGACTAGACATTAGATGTTTCTTATGTCTCTGCATAGTTCTCTACAGGGGCACCTAAAAGGAAGACATCTTGCAGGATTGGACTTTGCCTTCTTGGGAAACTGGGAGAGGTGAAGCTGGAAGGGTTTCCACCCTAATGAGGGCACAGGTACTCCACCTGTTGTGGCACACTGATGTGTTTGTGTGTGGTTGGACAGCTGGGTTCTGTGTGAGGAGCTCTGTATGATAAGATAACATGAGATTGCTGATGTTAGAAATGGTATTTTCTAGATGTGCCAGAGATTTGCTCAGAAAGGAGAGACCCTGGAAGTGGGATTTTTGAAGCTAGAATATGAGGGGACTGAGGATTTCAAAGGTGACAGCAAATGGGCAGAGCAGAAAAGAGGAAGAAAAGTTTGAGTTCGGAAACCATGGGGTCATCTTTATGTCAAGATCTTCCAGTGTCTTTTAAAATATACAGCATGTATTTGAACTGTCCCCCTGACAATTGACAGGAATTCCATACTGGAGAAATGTTGGCAGTATTTGCTAAATAATGTTACAAAGGATATTAGGCTAAGTAGGTATGAGAGAGGTAAACAGTAGAATATTCCTTTTTAAATTGTCTACTAAAACAATGACAATCTTGGCCAGGCGTGGTGGCTCATGCCTGTAATCCCAACACTTTGGGAGGCTGAGGTGGGCGGATCACGAGGTCAGGAGATCAAGACCATGCTGGCTAACACGCTGAAACTCATCTCTACTAAAAATACAAAAAATTAGCAGGGCATGGTTTTATGCACCTATAATCCCAGCTACTCGGGAGGCTGAGGCAGGAGAATTGCTTGAACCCCAGAGGCAGAGGTTGCGGTGAGCCGAGATTGCACCATTGCTCTCCAGCCTGGGCAACAAGAGCGAAACTCCTTCTCAAAAAAAAAAAAAAAAAAAAAAAAGTGACAGTCTTCACTAAGCATTCTGCTTAAATGCTACCAGAACATTTTTATCATTTTTTTGCTGTAATAGTGCATTGGACAGCTTTAAAATCCATAAATTTAGAGTTCTTTTTTAGTTTATTGAAGTAATAAGAACATATGATAACCAAAAAAATTGAGAAGTCAAAGATGGCACAATGTTCTATTAAACCAGCTTGTTTTTCTATCACTTTTGGATTCATTTATTGAATGAATAAATGAATTGCGGCATACTAATCTGTAAGTTTGTGTATTCTAAAACCCTATACTCTAATTTTCACACTAATTTACATAATGCTTATTGTATACCAAGCATTGTTCTAAGCACTTTATAAAGATTAAGCGATTCAGTCCTTGCAACAGCCCTATGAAGCAAGTATTTTTATCCCTATTTTACAGATTGGGAAATGAGGCACAGAGAGGTTAAATGCCTTAACCAGGGTCACAGGTTGTATCATTGGTAAATGACAGAACCAGGACTTGAGACCAGGCAGTCTAGCTCTTCTGCCCACACTCCTAACCATCACCTTACACAGTCTCCCCCTAGGTTTTATTTCATTCACCAGAGTATTTAGTGAACGAAGTCCCAGTTTTGTTATGCATTAGTTACTGCCCTATGAACTATATAGTTCGCCTTAATTCCAAAAGCAAGGAGTCTGTTCAAGCGTAAACTCATGTCCCGTGAATTAGTTTTCTAGAGGAACATGGAATGTGGTGCTGATGGGAAGTTCCTGTGTCTGTTGTAGCCCAACCTTTTAAACAAGGCAAAAGGTTATGTATGAGCAGAATAGAACATTAACTCCAAGTAGCTAAGGAAAGAGCCCTCAATGGCAAAGAAGGCTGATAGATCTAATACTAGATTTGAGTAGGATGCTTGGAGACCCAGATTCCAGCTATATGCCATACTCAGAAGAAATATCTAGAAACTCTTCAGACAGTGTTTGCATGCCTGTGAGTCCCTAGTGTTCTTATGGGCATAAAGAGATAAGAAACCCAAAACACAGCACCTGCCTAAAAGTAGTTTAGAATTTATTATAGTAGGGGAGCCCAGAACCTTAGTGCATGAACAAGACAATAAAATAAAAAGTGCTCAATTGAGACGTGGCAATTAGAGAGAGGCCAGCCTATAATAAGGTGCTAATTGTGCAGGATAGGTATCAAACACAAAAGGTAAAGAGTTGCTGCTAGCCACAAGCTGGGAACAATAACATTACAGAGACTACTGTAAATCTGTCCCACCCAGCCTTGGTTAATTAAAGCAATAAAAGCCAGTTACAGAAGAGCTTCAGGGCAATGCTGAGTCTGTGGTGCTGACATTGCAGAGAGCTTTTTTTGGAGTGTCACTCTGTTGCCCAGGCTGGAGTGTGGTGGCACGATCTCTGTTCACTGCAGCCTCCACCTCCTGGGTTCAAGCAATTCTTGTGCCTCAGCCTCCCGAGTAGCTGGGATGACAGGTGTGTGCCACCACTCTGACTGATTTTTGTATTTCTGGTAGAGACTGGGTTTGGCCATGTTGTTCAAGCTGGTCTGAAACTCCTGGCCTCAAGAGATCCACCTGCCTCGGCTTCCCAAAGTGCTGAGATTACAGTCATGATCCACTGTGCTCAGCCACCCAGAGCTCTTAAAAGCCCAGTAAGAAACCTTCTTTCTATTCCCAGTCTTAAGCAGATATGGCCACATTTTAGGCCTTTTCCTTTGCATGTTCACCATTACCCCAGCACCCTGAAAATATACGATTTGCGCTACTGTCTTCCCTACAGATCTGTTTCCTTTAAACACTTTGCATTTGTCCTACCTGTACCTTGTCTTAAAGAATACTAGATATTGGGAGGCTGAGGTGGGAGGATCCTTTGAGCCCTGGAGTTTGAGTCTAGCCTGGGCAACATAGACCCCATCTCTAAAAATAATAAAGATAGAAATGAAGAATATCTATAAAGGATACTGTCATAATCTGGCCAGCAGGTCTCCATCCGTCTTCTAGACATAACTTGGGATTACAGTGATCGAAAAATTGCTAGTAATATATGGGTAAAGCTTACTCTTAATTAGAGGAAGGGTTATACAGTCTTCTTGTATGTTTCATTTTGAAAGGGTGACAGGGTGTTTCCTATGTCTCATCAGGGCATATTTGAGAAAAGGAGGTCACACATCCTGATTACCAAATATGGAAATATTTAAACACACACACACCCTGATAGCCATGGAAAGTAACAAAGTCTCAGGTAGAAATAGAGGGGTGATGTCTCAATATTGATCTGCTAGGGGGAGAAAACGAGCCTGATGCCATGCTGCCTCCAGTTCCTTCCTAGTTTGCATTTTAAAAAGTCATTTGCCTTCCTCCTTGGAAGCAGATTTCTAGAGACAAATGGCCAGGTCATTCATGGCTGTCAACTGTGAAGGTGAGAAGACTCCAGGTGCATGTCCCACTTAATTCAATCGTACATCCTAAT
This sequence comes from Cheracebus regulus, assembly GCA_963574635.1. Lineage (NCBI taxonomy): Eukaryota > Metazoa > Chordata > Mammalia > Primates > Pitheciidae > Cheracebus > Cheracebus regulus. Next base: position 16,078 of record CAUYQU010000507.1, read on the forward strand.
ACATTTGAAATGCATGGGAAATGTCATCATTTCATAGTCTCCAAACCATAGCCTTCCTAGTATGTATTGACTTGGTGATTGAACTCTTTGGCTTGAACTCTTGGCGAGACATCAACACGTATTTCCTGTTTCCCATTCCAGGTCAGTGGAGATGGAATGCCTTTGGGTGAGATCACTTTCTTACCTTAGCAGGATGAGCCTAGTGGGACAAGTACAGTTCTGGCCACAGTCCTGTTGCAGTAAAGTATTCAGTACGTAAAGTGTATGTTTCTAAACCAAGAAATAGTAGCAGAGAATCTAGAAAGACCGGTTGGTTAGGAAGATAACAATCTATGGTGGAAAGACTACCAGGCATCTTAGTCCAAAGATTTGGGCTTTGCTATTAACTTGCTTTATGACTGTGAACAAGTCAGTTAACCTAAGTCTCATTTTGCCCTCAAGTGAGGATCTTGCCAGGTTATAAAACTCAGAATGGATCCTGGATGTACAAATATTTGAATATTGGAAATGGCCATGTTTAACTCAGGGTTTATAAATGTCTTTCATTTACCACTTTGTTATACTTGATATATTTTGCTAGTGCTTTTTCCATCTGAAAAAAATGAATGAACAAAACGAAGTGGTAATTTTATGCTGTACTTGATTGAAAAAAGTAAACATGCTCAGGAAATTGCTAAGAGAGATAGTTACCAGTAGGCATCTTTTTGAATATTATCAAATGGGGAAAAGAGGTTAAGGGCAGCTTTTGAAAAAAAAAAAAAAAAAAAAGGAAAACCCAAGATATTAACAAAGAAAACGTTGAATTTGCTCCTGAGAACAGAGGACTCATAGAATCTCAGCCCTGCAAGGGGCCCTACCAATCAGCATGATCGTCCCCTTGTTTTATCAAATGAGGAAACTGAGGCCCAGAATGCTAACTGTCTTGCCTGAGATTGTGAGGTTAGTGAGTGGCAGGATTGGGAGTAAACCCTGGCCTCTTGATTCCAAGCCCAGTCTTCGTTCCCTTTAGCACTAGCCTCCCCTCTGCTTTCAATGCCCTCTAGTGAATACCAGAGAGCTCTGATCAGGTAGGCAGGGACTGTCTTCTCTCTCTCGGAGCCCAATACAGCCCCCTTTCTGTGGTCCCAGGTTCCTCCAAGGGCTCTGCTCTTGCATTGCCACTTACAGTACCTGGAATAAGTGATACCAGCAGATTCCTGAAAGTCAAATGGCTCTTCTTTTTGAGCCCTAGTACCTAGTACAGTTGCAATAACTGGTTATCTCTCTTCCCTAGCTAGTGTTTTAGAATTCTCTAAGCACTTTTGCTTTTAGTCCCTAAAAACACCCAAGCTCTGGCCTGAGTGATGTCACAGTGGCTGTGTGTCTACACATGACACAATGTGGGCTCAGGTGCCATTCTCAGCACCCTCGAGTGGGAACCTTTGCTGATTGGTCTTTGCCTAACATGGGGTGGGGGGAGCTTTTTCTCAGAAAAAGCAGCATTCTGGTACTTGACTGCAAAGGAAATATTTCCCAGCAGAAACAGATTTTAGGGATTCAATCCTAGGGTGACTCTTCTGGCTGAGACTTCACAGTCTTCCTGCGTCCTAGGTTAGGGCAGGATCAGTATTCTAAATATTGGCTGATATTCAGCCAGGGCCCCAGCTTAGAGCCCAAAATGCTTTTGTTAGGCCTGTGGCCCGTGAGCACCACTGCATGCAGCCCACCGGATAATACCACCTCTGCATAACCATGTGTGAGCAAGATAGCCAAACCGGAAGTAACTCAAGGTCACTGATGGAAACATCAGTACTCCTCCCCCTTTTATTTTCTAGCCATTAGACAAAATTTAATTGTAGTAAGTAGTGAAAATCAGGCTGTGGGACAAGAGCAGACTTTGGGAATATATCCTGTCTCCACCACTTCCTGGAAGTATGAATGTAGGCATGCTTCAGTTTTCTCATCTCTAAAAGGGGGATGGAAAAGGGAGCATTTATACCTGCAAAATAGAGTAGACGTGAGAATCAAACAGGAAGAGGCATGTGTAGCAAGCAGCCCAGTGCCTGGATCGAGGCAGAGGTGGGTAGTGGACATCTTCAGTGAGGGTCAGGAAAGAATCAGGGCCCCACCCTACATTCAGCATATTCCACACTGTGGCAACACTCAAGCAAAACTGGAGCCTACCCTTACAGAGACCAGAAGGTAGTCATTGTCAAATGAGATCATGCACTGGGTTACAAAGGGGTTCACAAACTATGAGAGTATCACCCTCATCGACAAGTGTTCATTAGGTAGCTGGATCAGTCATTTATTGTTGCTTTTATGAAGATGTTCCTGCTGGCTTACAGACTTCCTGCAAGGAGGAGTTAATTCAAGGAGATGGCAGACTAGCAGTTAAACAGATGGTAGTAGTTAGCATCCATTAGACCTAGAAAGCAAGTTAGCCACCTCTCTGTGAAGACCCATTGACAACCTGAGCTTCACTTCTTCACTCATCTGTCAAACAGGCTGGACCAGAGTTTGGAAGAAGCCAGGTAGTTCTCACAGTCTCTTTCCAAACAGTGATGTTTCTGAGGGCCCAAGTCTGTGAGGTAACCCAGTGGGTATCATGTTCCATTAATGAGACAGGTGTCAGAAGCGGCTCATAGAAGAGGGAATGCATAATTTTTATTTATTCGTTTGTTTGTTTGACAGTCACACTGTGTCACCCAGGCTGGATTGCAATAGTGCAGTCTCATCTCACTGCAGCCTAAACCTTCTGGGCTCAGGCAATCCTCCCATCTCAGCTTCCCAAGTAGCTGGGACTATAAGCACACACCACCATGCTTGGCTAATTTTTTAAGATTTTTGTAGAGATGAGGGCTCGCTATGTTGCCCAGGAGCTCAAGCTGTCCTTCTGCGTGGGTCTCCCAAAGTGTCCTTACAGGCACGAGCCACTGTGCCCAGACTTGTTTTTCAAGAATAGGTATTATGGGTGCCCAGAAGCTAGTGGAAGGAAAGTCTGCTTAGAGTTCCTTTCTTGAGTTTTTTTTTTTTTTTTAAGAGTCAGAGATTAGAGGTCCGAGTCCATCCCCTCACTTTAGAGAGGAAGACGCTAAAGCTAAGTTGAAGAAACTTCTCAGGTCCCTCAAATCTGTGTAAGGGAGCAGGAAGTAGAACTCATAATTCCTGCTTCTGCATGTCTCTCATTCCCACTTTGGGTGAAAAAAAAATCCATATGCTGTGCTAAAAAGTGCAGTCTCTGATGGCAAGCAGAGCTGTTTTGAATCCTGGCTCCACCACCGCCTCACTCCACGTGACCTTGGGATTATTCCCCAACCCCTCTGAGCCTTACTTTTTCCATCTCTGCAATGGTGAATAAAAGCTGCTGTGCTGGGTTTCTGTAAGAATTAAAACGAGCTGCTTTGCGCAGTCCTGAAGCATAATCGGCATTCAGTTAATGTCCATCTTCATTGCTCTAGCCAGTACTGCATGTTTTGCCTAAAACATAAGTTTTCAGCAGAATGTCAAAAGGACTTAAATTTTCACATTTGTGAAACAGGAGAATTTGACTAAAATCTACTAGATGGTCTTTAATATTTCTCCCAATTCTAAAATGCTGATTTTTTTTTTAAACCGGTTACTCTTACAAGTGGTCTTGTTTTAAAGCAGTCTCAATATTTCTCTTCATTGCCATATATAAATGACACCCATGGAAAGGGAAAGTAGGCCGGGCATGATGGCTCACGCCTGTAATCCCAGCACTTTGGGAGGTTGAGGCAGGCAGATCACCTGAGGTCAGGAGTTCAAGACCAGCCTGACCAATATGGTGAAACCCCATCTCTACTAAAAATACAAGAAAATCAGCCAGCCATTGCAGTGTGTGCCTGTAGTCCCAGCTACTTGGGAGACTGAGACAGGAGAATTGCTTGAGCCTGGAGGCAGGGGTTGCAGTGAGCTAAGATCATGCCCTGTGAGACAGACAGAGAGAGAAGAGAGAGGAAGAAAGAAAGAAGGAAAGAAAAGGGAAAGTAGAACATGTTACCCAAATAAGTTGTGTCTTCTATAGATCTCCATTTGTGACATTTATTATATCACACTAAACATGGGTGTGTTGTTATTTTTCCCAATTAAAAAAAAAATTAATAGAAACAAGATCTCACTATGTTGGCCAGGCTGGTCTCTAACTACTGGGCTCCAGTGATCCTCTTGCCTCAGCCTCCCAAAGGGTTGGGTTTGCAGATGTAAGCCACTGCACCTGGTTTGGGTGCATACTTTCATACTATTTTTTTTAGTAGATCAGTAAAACCAGGAGTTGGTAAAATAGTCAATTGCAATAACATCGTTATAGTAAGTAGAGGAACTGTTAGCCTCCATGAGCTATGCAAATCCCAGACTGTTTTCTGAAATGAAGGACATTAGTAGGAGTTTGAGTGTGTGCATGAATGGGTTTTATAAGGAGGTGGTCAGTTATGAGGCAAGAAGGAAATTTCAGTTTACTAACCACTTCCTGGTTTCCTCAGTGGACTGTAATATGTGTAAGATTTGGCTTGGTGGTACGATATTTTACTTTTTTTTTCCCATTTGTTTTTTGTTGAAGGCTGAGTATGACAGAGACAAAAGGCAGGCAGAGGGAGACAGCCCCTGCTGTAGAGAGAGAAACAGTGTAGACTTGTTGGTAAAGATCTTATGAAACAGGCCAGCTCTCTCTGCCTGCCTGGACACTTTCCTTGGCTAGCTGGGTGTGCTGCAGAAGATAAGGAACTTTTCTTCTGTTATGCTTCAGACCACACCCTTACCTTTTTGAAAAAGTTTAGTGACTCATCCTATGTTTTAATGAAATATTTCAAACATAGTGATTCGTGGTTCATTCTTTGTTTTTCTGAGACTCATCTAAAATATGGGCATAAAATTTACAATCCTTTTGGATTCTTACACAAATTAAGGTAATTGTAGTGCAGATGAAGTAATTTTCTACTTGACCAGTTTTGTTTCTAAAGCTTCTAAGGCAAAGACCATTTATTGATCTTTGAGCTTGCAGGGCTGGCTTGTGAATACTTTAGGCATGTCACTCTAGAATGTGAGAAGTTCTAAAAAAATAAAAAACCATGTTTTTAAGGCTGTACAATTTAAACCATAGATGGCTAATGTTATACTAATTAGGGTGAATTTCAGCTGAGAGTTATAGAAACATCAGAAAAGACGCTACCCTCTTTCAGTGGACGTTTTAAGTGATTGTTTAAGGGTAGACTGGACTATTTAACTGTGGTAAGAATTAGTTTAGGTGGGAATTCAGTGTTTAGGACAAGTTCAAGAGGATACCAGACCAGCCCTCAACAGCAGTCTAGCATAATACTAGATTTATTAAAATGTCACATATTCACTTGAAACAAATTTGGGCTTAAGCCAAAAGCATCCTGTTTTAGAGTTTCTACTGTTTTGCCAATGTTCATGATATCTGCTAAGTAGTTGATGAAACTGAGTTTCAGTTTTATAGTTCCTTCTTGTAGGGACCCAGAAAGTTTAATCCTTCAATTTTTGTTTTAAGTATTTAAATAATCCTTATCTTTAAGCCAAGGCGAGATGATTACACGTGATTTTGAGTTTGTTAAACCAGTCTGTGTACAGTTATTTCATATGCTCTAATGGTTAATTGCCCTTTGTTGATGCTTCTTTAACCTCTGTGGTCTCAAGACCACATAGATTGTATGCTGTTCACAAGTGCATGAATGTTCATGTGGATGTGAGAATGTGCGTAGATGCGGTGTTTTAGAAAAGTAATCCTCACAAAGTACTTTGAGTTGCTTATAAAGATTTGATTTTAGATCTGGCTGAACTACTCCATTACTTTAGTGTAGGATCTTGTTTTATGAAAGCAGGTGAATAGGACTTGTTGGCAATCTGAGAGGATGGGGGTCCTTGGGACACTCGCTGGACTGAGAACAGTGACATTTTGGGACTCTAATACATTCAGTAGAGAACTTTTATGTTTTGTGTTAACAATCATACTTTTGACCCCATCCATAAAGCATGGACTGTGGGTCAGGGTTTGTTTGTTGTTGTTGTTGTTTTCCAAATGATAGATTTATAAGGATTTGCTCTTCATTCAACAAATGATGTAGTTAGATTCTGCCCATCACTAGCAGTCAACACTTGGCCAAGCTAATTCATCCTGGCCAACCAGATGAAGTGCCACAGTGGGATGGGGCCTGAGAGCTTGGCGTTAGCGCTATGGTGTTCAAATCCTTTCAGCTGCCTGCCGTGGAGAGGAAGCATGGGGATTGAGCCATAAGTGGTGTACCTCAAGGCTGACCCAGCAACCCAATCCACTGAATATATTTGTGTCTGTCAGTGTAGGTTAGTGGAAGAGCACACTTGAAATCAGGTATAGTGAATCACGTGTGTCATATATGGATCTGGAGGCAATTCTCAGAACCAGAAGCAGTTTTTGTTGTTGCTTTTAGACCAGCACTAATTTCAGGCATTTCTTGGTTTTGGTTTTAGAACTCTAGGAAGGAATACTAGCGGATTTCCTTTGACTTCCCACACACTGCCTCCAGCAGAGCTCAGATCATCATTTTGATACCACATCTTATGAGGATCGCTGGCTCTAGGGAGCTCCAGAATGCCTCTGGGCCTGTGGATCCATTTCTGTGATGACTTCCTTACCCGCCCCCTAGGCTTAGTTCCTTTGCCTTTCTGGGCTTCAGTGAACTCTTCTATCAGGTGAAAGGAGTAATTACTTTGAACCTGGAATATGGAGGACCTAACTCTTTTTAATAAAACCCTTAGCCAAAAAACTTCAATGTAGATTAATGTATTCAAATTGCAAAATGATCTTCCTTGGGAAACTGTCAGCCACTTAGAGGAACAGAAAACCTAATACCACCAAAATGAGACTCAGGCCCGTTGCCATAGTGCCTCCCTGGACTTGTTGGCCTCTGAACTCAGACCTGTCATCTGTCTTGTCTGTCACTTCCACAGTGGCCTTGCTACAGCATGAATACTATTCCTTCACGACTTTCCTCAGAAACTTTATGGCTCAGCGGTATCTTTCAGGATGAAATCTCATCTCGTTATAAAATTTAAAGCCTTTCTAAAACACAACTTTCTCTTACCTATAAAGCCTCATCTCTAGTCACCTCCTCTCTTCGCTATAAAGCCTGCATGTGTCCACAGACACACACACACGCAGCCCTGGACATCCTGCCCCTCTCCTTCCCCACTAATACCACCACTTTCCCTGCCAGGCCTACCCTGCCCCCCTTGTCTTTGTATAAACAGGAGGCTTCACCTGGCTCCAGGCCCTGCTCAGAGCCCACCCCTTCAGAAGTCCCTGCCATGAAAATCTGTTTATTTCACTTTTGGTTGTTGGGGGTTTTGTTGCTTTTGGAGTTTAGGGTTTTTTGGTACTATTTCCCCTTTGTTGTGCTATTCATTAGTCACCTATGTGTTAGCATTATTGTGGGTGTGTCTGTTTGATATTTGTGACCAGTCACTCAGGAACTATTGATTTGAGCACGTTTACCAAACACTAGGCTACAGAGCTAAATAAAATGAGACTTACAGGTTAGTAGAGAAAAGCAAATAAGACTAGTGTTATTAGGTTGGGAGCTGGGGGAGGGGACTGGCAGGGCCTGAGCAGGGGAGCACACACAACACGATTGTCCGCCACATCCCTCATGTGTGAGCCCCCTGCACAGCTCGTTGCATTTAGTGTCTGCTCCATGAATGTCTTTTTGAGTTGATCTGAATAAAAAGAGAAGACTTTAGAGAGCAAACAGGGCAAGGGGCCAGGATGAAGGGGACAGGGAGGGGAAACTAGAGGAGGCTGCCCCTCTGAGAGCATGTGCTGGCAGGGGTGGTGTTAGGAGTTTGGGGCCCATCCTCGGGGCCCTGTTCCAGAGTCGTGAGCAACCAATTCTGCCCACTCCTTGGAAGTAAGGACACTTGTTGGGAGGGGGATCCTTGGCAGAGGTCTACTGCTCAACCCTAAGGATTAGGGTTTCTCTAATTCAAAATAGAAAAGGAAAAGGAGGGTCTATATTTGCCTTTTTGGTTTTTGTTAGGGCAGGGTAAGGGAAACATATACAGTTTATTTCATGGTGGGTTTTTTGCCATATTTCTCAGATTTTCAGTTGGCTAATTCAAGGAACAAATCCTTATTTGAAAGCTACTTCTGTTGATTTTGGGAGGTCTGGGGGTTAAGCAACCTTTTTATAGCAGGATGGCTTTCTTGGTTTCGATTGGGATACTTTGAAACTCTTAAGCGTGGAATGTGCCCTTCAGGTCAGGGCTTGGTGTCTGGCCCTGCCAGGTACACATTTGGCTGGATCCTTTCCTAGATCACAGGTTCTTGCTCACCTGCGAGGGTGATGGGAAAACAGAGCTCCTCTGTACACTCTTTGGTCTCACATTGTTTGAGAATGGAACATTCTGGTTACTTGACTAAGAGTCTGTCCACTTACCTCATGGTTCCACTTGGCACACCTCCAGCATCCAGAATATGGTCACTGTCCTGAAAGTAAGCAGACAATGCCTCTAAAAGGTGGGCCTGGGATCACAAAGCTCATGCATCCATTTAATCAACAAATGTATTAAGTGGCTACTCTGTGCCAGCAACTGGGCTAACAAGGGAGGGCCTCCTCCCCTCAAAGACTATATGGTGAAGAGCATAGCAGTTGTTCCCTGAAGGCCTATTGCCCAAAATGACTACTCTTTTGCAAATAAATCTAACAAGACTTAGTTTATTCACTTTTCTAGCCCACAGCCAATTAGCAATAGTAAATAAAGGATATGTAGGGATGATTGGTGACTGTAGACACAGAAATGAGTAGGCAGGAATGGAGGAGGAAGACAAGGAATCATATACATAGATGCGAGAATGGCAATTACTACAGTCTGAGCAAGCCAGTTGATGTGAGGCTGAGACCCAGTGAATTTCAGTAGCCCCGAGGACATCATTACTTAACACACTCCAGTAGCTGATGTTCCCAGTAATAACTCTAAATCATTCTAGAAGAAATGGATGGTTATTGTGCTTAAGGCACAAACAGCTATCATACCCTTTCCTTCCTTCCTTCCTTCCTTCCTTCCTTCCTTCCTTCCTTCCTTCCTTCCTTCCTTCCTTCTTTCCTTCTTTCCCCCTCTCTTTCTCTTTTAAGATTTCCATCTTAACCATCCAAGTGGTTAAAATGTGTTTCTGCTTGGAAACAAGTCACATTTATCTGGGAAATTACTTACATGGAAGGGCTTATTCCTCAACAAAACCATGCATATGAAACATAACTCTTGTTTAATCAAATCATTGTCATACATACAATCAAGGATGAGGAATTGTTAAAGGATAGAATGCAACCACTCTGAATATTCTGTGAATATAATTCAATCACTGGAAATATCTAATAATTGCTCTAAAATTTATTTTTGGTGATTATCCATTTATGAAAACCATACCATTTATGATAATCAAAGAACAGTTTGATAGAGTACACAGGTTATAGGGAAGTGGCCCTCAGGCTGCAGATGACAAGAGGTTTTGTTGCCACAGATGTGGGTGGGATAGTGCGAGTTGTAACTGACCATCTCCATCACACTAAGCTTTTCTGCCAGGGAAACAGGATCTGTTATTTGTTTGATAGCCAACAACTGCTTGGAACCAGGTGTCAGCAAACTTTTCCATAAAAAGCCAGAGAGTAAATATCTAGGGCTTGTGGGTTACAGCTACTCAACTCTTGCCATTGTAAGTACAAAAGCAGCCAGAGACAATATATAATCAAATGATGTGGCTGTGGTGCAACAAAACATTATTGGTTTTAAGCTTAAATAGTAATTGTGGAACATAGGTGATATAAATCTGTATGGCAGGACGAAAAACCAAAAGAATGCTTACAACTGGAGGTTGTCAGAATGTTGAGCTTCAATCAGCTTTTGAATCATTGTGGGTTATCAGCTTTTCTTTTGTTTAGTTTTCCTTGAACAGAGTTTGTAATTTTAGAATTTGCTGGGCACAGGTCAGGTCCCAGACATGCCTGATCTCCGATCTTCTACTATCCTCTGTTTGGTGCTTCAGAAGGTGGGCCTGCATCTTTTAATGCATTTAGGTTGTCTCTGGCAGGACCACTTGCCACTGTCCTCTGGAGAGCACAGGATTGCTCTCTTAGAAAAATGTGTTTGATGGACCATCAGAAACCAAGACTTTTTCTCTATTTGAGATGGTCATTCTATCTCTATGCATTGTGACTTCTTGCTCCCTAACACAGTGATAGTGACTGTATTTGTTGAGTCAATGTTCCTTTGGTCAAATATGTGATACACATTTAACTGTCTTTCAGCCATTAGTTCTCTGCCACCTCGGGAGGAGTGGGCCTGTCCTTATTCTTCCTTACTATTCTGCACAGCTTTTGACTCTAGAATGTCTGTCATTTTGAATAGTAGTTACTAGTCTGCCCTCCTAGATTTTTGGACATATCCTTACTGTTCATAACAATACTGTATTCAATCTAGATGCTTGGTTTCTTTGCTGGAGGTGAGGGCAGTAGAGGAGGAAAAAAAAATAGAAAGTCAGGGTAAGGATAGATAACCCAATACAACCATTGAAAGCCTGCTTTAGCCCTTCAGAGCCATAGTCTTCAGGAAGCACACATGGCCAGTGCTGCTTTTGAGTGATTTCTTCTGTTGTGTAGTTACTGGAGTTCTCAAAAGACGGAGGTGTTCTTACCTGTGGAAGAACACCTTGGTGTTTTTTCCATGGTGGAACAAACATATAGGTGGCTTTTCCATGGCACCTACATCTGGTGGGGAGCTTGAGCCATCACAGTTTCTAACTGAGAAACCTGGTTGGTGAAGCAACAGGCCAGAGAGGTTAAGATAAAGAAGAGAAGGGAAATCTGTGCTTTCTATGTCTTGCAGCACATGCTGTGGAGACATTAGTTATCGATTCTTGGTTATTTCATTGCTATCTCCAAAAACTTGAATTGCAGCTTCTAGAGAGAAAGGGTGCTTTGCTCAGCACTTGTTTCTGAAGGCATGGATGTGTTTCTTAGAATACATGTGCATAGTGAGGTGTACAGAATGTTAGGATCTGTGTCATTCATTGTAAGCACCTCCACCAGTTCCCTCAACCCTCATACTAGCAATCCTTGGAGGAGGTGGCCAGGGCTGGAATGTAGGTGTTTTCACAGGTGAGGAAACAAAGGCACATGAAGCACCCCACAGCCAGGTGGTAGGAAAACATCTTTGAATTCTCTCCCCTTCTCTCTGCCTCTCCTTGCCTTTTAAGTCAAAATTTGAACATATCTATTGAGGCATTGTCTACCCAGTAGATCTAGGAGACCTAGGTTCTAGTACCACCTCTAAATTGGCAGGCTGGGCCAGGCACAGTGGCTCATGCCTTTAATCCCAACACTTTGGGAGGCCAAGGTAGGCTGATCACTTGAGCTCAGGAGTTTGAGATCAGCCTGGGTAACATGGTGAAACTCCATCTCTACAAAAAAGTATAAAAATTAGCCAGGCATGGTGATGCATGCCAGTAGTTCCAGGTACTTGGAAGGTTGAGGTGGGAAGATCACTTGAGCCTGAGATGTGAGGTCAAGGCTACACTGATCCAAGATTGTGCCATTGTACTCCAGCCTGAGTAACAGAGTGAGACCTTGCCCCATCTCAAAAAAAAAGATAAATTGGCAGGCTGTGTCTGCTGTTTCTGCTCTAGCTGACCTTGGGCAAGGCATTTACTCTTTAGAGTTTCCCTTTTTATTATCTGTTATGTGAAGGTCCTGTTTCAAGAAGGCTAAATTAACTCTCAGAAACAGGGAAGAACTCACATTTTAAGTAAGCAAGGTGTTTAGGTGGCTTTGCACATAGAGGTAGGTAATCACAACTCACTTTGGGAGTGATTTTGTCAAACCTCCTTGATGACAACACCAAATGTCTGGGTTCTTTCTTCTCTCTTTCAGATGCCAGTATGGACAGAATAGCTTATGATGCTTATCCCCACCCACCACTTCCGAGACATTGAGCGGAAACCAGAATACCTCCAGCCAGAGAAGTGTGTCCCACCTCCCTACCCTGGTCCTGTGGGAACCATGTGGTTTATCCGTGACGGCTGTGGCATCGCCTGTGCCATCGTTACCTGGTTTCTGGTCCTCTATGCGGAGTTTGTGGTCCTCTTTGTCATGCTGATTCCATCTCGAGACTACCTGTATAGCATCATCAATGGAATTGTGTTCAACTTGCTGGCCTTCTTGGCCCTGGCCTCCCACTGCCGGGCCATGCTGACGGACCCCGTGAGTATGTCTGGGCTTGTTTTGACCAGCCCACACTCTCCTCCTCTGGCCCTGGCATGGCCATAGCCTGCATGCTCCCCCTGGACCTTGGGAATTTGGAGAACAGGAGGGCGAGGGGAGGGTGGGGAAGTGGACCTCTGCCTTGTTCAGAGTTCCATGGAATTCTGGCTAGGGAAGAGGAATCAACACCTGTACCACAGCCTATCTGTCTTGGTTAAATGATACTATATGTACATGGATATATACATTTATTGGGCCTGCTGTGGGAGGGGTTTGGTCTAGGGGAAATCTGGCCTCTGGTTAAAAAGACACAGATAACCTTGATGACTGGCGCCAGATTATCAGAGCAGAAAGCATGCCGGAGGGTTGGGTCAAGATGGGGCTTCCCAGTGAAGACAGTGCTGGAACGAGATGGACGTGAAATTAAAGCCACATCGAATTCCAGGAACCTGCACGGAAATGGCCTTCACTTTGCTTGGGCGAGGTACATCTTTTCCTGAAAAGCTGGACAAGCCTGTTTCAGGCCACAGCAAGTGCCTCTTGGTGAATGTCTGTGGGTAAAGCAGTAGTGTTCTGCTCAATGACTTAACTAAATATACCAAGCTGCACACATGAATATTGAATATTTGTGCACCCTGGTATTAAACCCTCTCTTCTGTTCCTTTTCTTATATAGGAAAAGCAAGAGAATACGTTATTTGATAAAGACCTACTGTGGCTTGTTTCAGTACCTGGGATGTGTGTGTGCAAATTAAGAGAGGGAAAGCACTGCTACTAGCAGCGACACTGGCCATACAGATTTTGTTTTTGTGAGCCCCAGGGAAAGCACGGTGATGATGATGATGATGATGATGACAGGCCTGAGCTAGTTCTTGTCTCGAAGGGCTCCATTTCCTGCTAGTTCCGGTGGTAGATTATTATTAATCAATTCTAAAGGAAGGCAGCTTTCCCAACTCAATTACATGTCAGCCAGTGGTCCAGACAGCACCTCTGTTCGTGCACATGCCTCAGGGAGACCAAACACACTGGCAGGCAGGGGCCTGTTGGCCTAGTATTATTAGCACTGCTTACAGGACAGCCATCACCTGAGGGAAGCCATGTATATGGGTATAATCCTAAGTGTCCCCAGATACAAGGATATAAAAGAGTTTTCCTAGCAGCATCTATATGGTCATGCTGAAAATAAGTTAAGGATTTATTCAGAAATTTTTATGATACCATTGCTGTTGGGGATACAGAAATAAAAGACACTGCATTGCTCAGTTCATAATTTAGTATCTACTAAACCCCAGATACTGTTCTTACTCTCAGGATGCCCTCTGTCTAGAAAAGACAGGTGACAATAACCCTGTGTGATGAAGGCTGTGGCAGAAAGAAACATGGATTGCTGTGGGAGAACAAGGGAGGGGAGATTAATCAATCTGTAGGGGTGACTGCTTGGAGGAAGCAATGCCCAAGCCAACTCTAGTCTGAGCAGTGGACATTGATAACAGGAAGACAGGCCCAGGGGGCAGCTTGCACAGAGACATAGGAATGCAGAGCATGGCTCCTCTAGACACCAGGAGTGGTGGGAACTTGGGAAGAGAATGGACTTAGGTTGGTGATGTGGGTGAGGTGCCTAAGGAGAAGGATAGGAGTTAGATGATGAGGGGCAGTTTAGGTCCCCTGAGAATTTTCAACATATCTTAAAACTGTTATTTTACAAGTCTCACTCTGGCAGTAGTGAAGGGGTGTGGCACTTGGTGTGAGAATAAAATGAATGGCCATGTTTCCTCAGTGCCCATTCTGTGAAAGATTCCTTTCTGAGCAATGGGTACAGCTATGAGCAAGACAGATGCAAATTCCTGCCCTCATGAAGCTCACTTTGTAGTGATAGGGTCAGGTAATAAGGACATGATTGAGCAGGATATTTCGGAAAGTGATAAGTGCTTTAAAGACAGTAAGATAAAGTGACCAAGATGATGTGCTGGTGACTTTTCTGAGGCAAAAGGGGACTACTTTAGGTCAAGGTTGTCTAAGAAGGCATCTCTGAGGTGGTGCCTTTTGAGCTGACGTGAATGACGTGAAGCTACAAGCCAGGCAAATGAAGATCCAAGGGCAGAGGAAAGAGTAGATTCAAAGGCCCAGAGGCAGAAGCATGCTTAGCACATCTGAGAAACAGGACTAGGACCAGGATGATCAAAATATGGTTGTGGGGGGGAGGGTAAGAGTGGTTAGAAGAGGTGAAGAGGGCCTCAGAGGCCAGAGGTACAGGGCCTGGTAGGCCTCATGAGAGGCCTCACTTATTGTAAGCGCAGCTGGCAGCCATCAGAGAGACACAGTGTCATCTGATTTGCAGTGTACTTGCAATGGAGGTTCAAGGTGTGATGAATAGAAGCAGGGGACTAGAGGTATTGCAGTGGTCCAGGGAAGACATGGTAATGGCTCGGACCAAAGTGGGAGCAGTGAAACCAGAGAGAAGCTGTTGAATTTGGCATCTGTTTTAAACTACTCATTTCCAAGCCTTTCTGTACCATCTCTTAGATGGTACATCAGTTTAAAAATACTGATGGCTGGGTGTCACCCCCAGAGACTACTATAATTGGCCTGGGGATGGGGCCCTGGGCATTTGAATGCATTAGAGCCCTCCCCCATTCCCCTCACATTTTCCTCTCAGGCCAGGCCTGAGAACACAGTTCAGAACTGACAGAATGGAGAGAAATTGGAGAGCGTACTTTTCAAAGTCTTAGCTAGAGCAGCTTGGGGATCACTGGTGCCAGTTATTGATTAGAGAAGTCTGAGGAGAAATGGATTTTGGAGAAGAAATCAAGGCTTATGTTCTAGTCAAACTGCCACTAAAATCATGTGCAAGCAGAGATGCTAGATGGGCAGTAAGTAGTCAATCTGGAGCTGGTGGAGGATCAGGGTTGGAGAGGGAATGTGGAGGTCATTGGTTTCTAGAAGACATGAAAACAGGGAAGTGGATGTGGGGCAATGGGAGGGGAGGCTTCTGCCCTGGCATTCCTGCTGCCCTCATACACATGGGTTCTTTACCCACTGCATTGAAGCGTGCAGCCTCTCCAGAGACCTTGGCCAGCTGGCCCTTGCAGTGGCTGCAGGAGAGCATGATTCTCACTGTGATGTGTTGCTAGCTTCCAATCCCAAAGCAGTGAAAGGCACAGACTGTATCCTAAACCACAGTTAGCTTCCCAGAGGTGTATTTTGCTGGTAGCCCCAAAGAAAAGGGGCCAAACAATGAAGAATTTACCAAATATCTACCATTAGTAAGGGAAGCAATTCAAACATGTTCTACAAATGTGCCCTATTTTAGGATCTTCGTGCTACCACCTGCCTCTCCCCATCCCCAGCACATGACATCTCATGCAAAACCCAGTATGCAAAACAGAAGTGGGGCTGCAGAAGTGGGAGCTCCTCAGGCACTGGTGGGGCACCCTGGGCTTCCAAGGAGCAGAGTTGGAAGTCCAGGTAATAAGCAGATCAATTAGGGGTTCCTTATGGATGTTGCAGAGGAGTCTTTTTTAAGAAAGGGGTCACTGCAGGGTTCTAAGGAGTTCCCTAATGGGATTATAATGCTTTATGTCTCAAGAATTCATGTTGCACATACTTTTTCAGAACAGTTTACATCCAGAGGTTTTAAGTAATAGACGCATTGTGTATCACTTTGATTTGTTATCATTACTAGTTAAATATATGTATATATATGTGTGTGTGTGTGTGTGTGTGTGTGTGTGTGTGTGTGTGTGTATTCCCTCAAGCAATTACTTTACCACTTTCAGCTTTGAAATAATAATTCCAAGTGTAACATCTGAACACTTGGAACCACCATAGCCTTCTAAACCATTTATCAGTGATTTATTCTAATGTAGCAGTAGATAGGTCCACATAGAGCTTTAGCAGAAAAAGGAAGTGGGAAATGACTCACAGATGTGTAAACAGCCTCCTTGGAGCTGAGACTGCCATTTGAGAAATAGGGCAAAAGGGACGGGTCTTGAAACAGGGAAGAGAACAAGTGGACAGAGGAACAGGGCAGACGCCTCACTTGGCCAGCAGGCTGGCCTGGAGGTGGTGTGCGTGTGGGCAGGAGCACAAGTCAGGCTGACCTTTGATCTCCTGACGCCCTCTCCTTGCCCACTCTGAGGTTGTGTAATGTCATCAAAGGAGCCTTCTGTGTTCCTAAAACACTTTAGACGTTTAGAAGTCTAGAATGGCTCCACGTGCCCTGAGGAGGCAGCCTCTTGAAGACAATTTGGACTCAGAAACCCTTATCTTCGTACCCTTCTCTCTCTTTTCCCCATTTCTCAGTTTCACCACCTTTTCTTTTCCAAATTCCTCATTCTGTGAGGTCCCTCAGGAATCCTAAGGGGCTTCTTTATTTCTGAGATAATGTCTGTCTCCCAGAAGATGCTTAAACCTGACAGATACAGGTTGTTTCTTTTTGTCCCAGCTGCCAGGAAGCTCAAAGCCAAGTGTTACACAATCAAAGTAATTGTGTAAACCCTTATGATCAGCATATTTTTGCCCCTCCTTTTTTGGATCTTATCGTTTATTAACTTCATAAATTACTTCAAATCTGAGACTTGAGAAAAGGAGGAATATACAGTCATGTCGCTTAATGATGGAGATGAGTTCTGAGAAATGCGTTGTTAGGCAATTTTATCATTGTGCAAAGATCATAGACTATATAAAGATCGTAGATTGTATTTACACAAACCTAGATCGTACAACACCATATGGAATAGCCTCTTGTTCCTAGGCTGCAAATCCATGCAACATGTTACTGTACTGAATGCTGACTATGGGCAGCTGTAACATAGTATTATTTGTATATCTAAACATAGAAAAGGTACGGTAAAAACATGATATTATAATCTTGAGGGACTCACCATTGACTGAAACATTATGATGTGCATGAGTGGATTTATAGTCAATTTAACCACACTGTTAAGGAAAAGAAAATTCGTCTGCCTACTCCCCAACCCCCAATTCCTTTTGAATCCCATTCTGTGAACACCTTGCCATAAACATAACCTCCATGACTTCTTAGACCACTACAGGCCACTGATTTTCATTTCAGCTGCCAAAGTCATTTAGTGGAAATAGTGGGGCTTACTTCAAATGTGCAATTGGTACTCCCTTCTGGGGTCTCTTTCGGCAGCCTTACTGAGCATGTGCTGTGTTCAGAGCCCACTTGGCAAGTATTTCCTGGAAGGGTAGCATGGCAGTATGATGTTGGACCTGTGGGAACATAGAGGAGGAATAGCAGGCCAGGTGCTGGGTGCAGCCAGAAAAGGGCCTTGCCCATCTTGCCCAGAGGTATTGGCACATTCATTGCATCAGGTTAGGGGACTTGCCTCAGGGTCCATTGGAGTATTGTGCTGCATTCTGCCTCATGCCAGGCAACTTCTCACCCCTGCCCCCGAGCGAATGTATGGATGCCAAAAGAAAAAGCTTTCTGGCTCCAGAGAGAGGAAGGCAGCCCATTTGTGGACCAACTAGCTACCTCTTACTTTTCTGTGGAGGAGATATGTGGCCAGTGATGCAGGCTTCGGGTTGGTTACCATGCTCCTGGGAGAGCTGTTAGAGGGAGTTTCTACCCAGACCGGTGGGTGTGCAGCAACTTTGATCCCATGGCTCTGAAACAATTTAAGCAGGTTTTCATTCTTGTTTCTTGAAATGGATAGAATGTTGAGTCCTTGAAATTACTGGCATTTCTTTAGAACCTGTCTCCAGTACTTTCCATTGTTTTCTTTTTAACATTATCATATTATCCTAGATACTCATTGAAACAGTCTTATTATCCTAGGCCTGTTTCAATCTTAACATTGGCTTGCTGAGGTAGTTGTTGGTAGAATGATATTGTGACATCAGGAAATTTTTTTTTAAGTCTTTTTTAAGTCACTTAATAAAATTACCTGATAATTACATGTTTGTCTTCTGATCGTGGCAAAGGTTCTAGACTTGGATTGCCTTGAGTCAGAATACAACTTCAGCCACTTATTAGCTGTGTTACCTTGGGAAGATGCTTGACTTCCCTGCTTTAGTTACCTCATGTGTAAATTGAGGAATATCACAGTCTCTACCTCATAGGTTTATTGTCAGAATTAACTAACAAAATATGCTTTTGTCACAAAGCATTTGGAACTGTGCCTGGCCTATAAGTGCTCAATAAATGTTGTATCATTATTATTCAGCTTAGGTTTATTGAATACATTCCTCATGCCAGGCCATAAGCACTTTGCTGAGCTACAAGTTGACAGACGTTGTCTTGTCCTCCAAGAATGTACTGTCCTGTAGGAGAGATGTGTGTAATTAAATGATGTGTGCCATACTACACATATAAGCTGTGATAGCCCAAAGGCCAAGTAATAGGTTCTGCAAGGAGGTGCCTGGCAAGCTGGAGTGGATAAGGGTTGGGTTGGTGCTAAAATGGAGCCCCTGGGGGTAGAAAGGAAAACTTAGAGAGAATGGTGCCCTAGGGAAACTCCAAATAGACCACAGGGAGGGACTGTCTACAGAGGGAGGTGGGACTGGATTGTTAGTCCAGGGCTGAGATATGTCGGCCTCCTGAGCCCTGCCCAGGAGCTCGGACTCTGGTCCATGTTCCCTAGGGAGCCAGGGAAGGTTTTAGGTCAGGGGAATAATGTGATCAGATTTACATTTAAGAAAGTTTACTCTGGAAATTAGTGAGGAGAAAGGATAGAAGTGGAAGCTGCAAGATTTGAGACAGGAAGACCTGGGAGATTCTCTAATAGTCTGGGGCAAGTGATGATGGGCTCAACTAAGGCATGACAGTGGCATGGAGGGTAGAGCATGGGATTCAGGGCACAGTCTGCAGCAGAATTAACCTGGTGGAGTGAATGGGATGTGGGGAAGAGGGTCAGAAGAATTGGTGGTTACTACTGGATTTCTACCTCAGGCGACAGGGTATGTGGCTATGTGCCATGGGCCAGGAAGGGGAGACTTGAGGGGACAGTTTGGGGAGAAAGCAGCAAGTTCAGTTTTAGCTGTGCACTGTGCCTTTGGGACAGCCAGATAGAGAGCTCTGCAGGTTCAGAAGAGAACTGAGTTGGAGCTTGTGATTGGAGCATCATCACTGAGTGATGACGGAAGTAGGGTTGTAAAGAAAGACTGTCAAGGAGAGAGTGCAGAATGAGCAGGGAAGGAGGCTTTGGGTAAAACCCTGAACTCTGAGGAACACCGGTGGCCTGAATGCACGGGATGCCAAGAGAAGGGGAGAGGCACAGCCCCACAGACAGGGAGGAGGACAGTGAAGAGACGCCAAGGAAGACGAGGGCTAAGAATTGACTTTTGGATTTGGCCAGAGTGAGTTGCTCAGTGACCTAGTGAGAACAGTTTCCTAGTGTGGAGGGGTTGGGTTCACTGAAGAGTAAGGGAGAGGTGAGCAGAGATATCAAGTACACAAGGCTTCAAGCAACTTAGTTATGAAGAGGCAGGGAGAGCTCAGAGCCTGCTAAGAACACAAGGAGAAAGCTTGGAGGTAATAGTATGGGTTCCCTCAGGGCCAGGACTGGCTGTGAGCCTTGCCTTCCAAGACAGTGGGTACCCATGGGTCCAGGGACAGTGGGGCAGTGAGATGAGGAGTATGAAGAGGATTTAACCCTAGCAGCCTCAATTTTCTCCAAAATAGAAAAGGAAGTGAGCAGGAGTCAAGGAACGTACTAGAAGTTTGAGCTACCTACTAAGGGAAATGGCTGGTGGAGGGACATCACACCCTACCCCACCCCTAAATACACACAGGTGCACATAGAAGTACCATTATGTTCCTTCTGCACTGAAAACTCAGAGCTCTGTGCAGAGAATGTGGAAGGAGTTCTGCCATGACTAGAGCAGAAAAGCTTTAACAGCTTCTACACACTTCTTTTAAACCAGATTTAAATTGGTTCCACTGTGGGGCCAAATATATGTTTTGGAAGCTATATGATCTGCTTTTATGGGCCTATAGATTTTTAAAAGTGTTTTTAGCTTACTAAATACAAAGAGAAAAGACTGTAAGAATATGTTTCAGAATGTTGGTAGTACTTGTCTTGTGTGATCAAATCAGAGTGAATTTTTCTTTTTCCACTTTTTCATCTGTATTTTCTTTCTTAAAACCATGAACAAGTATTACTTTGGAAATAAGGGAGATAAAATCAGTGCATTTTGACCTGCTAGGCTTGCAGCAATGTGGAAGCTTCAAGACATCCCTGTGGAGTGTGTATGAATGTAGGGTAAGGGGATAAGCATTTCTTAGTAATACAAGCATGACAGCAGTTGTCTCAGGCCTTCTGACCCCCTGCCGTCTGTCCAGTATTATACAGAATAAAGTTCCTTCCCATGAACTAATAGCAAATAGCTATGAAATATGTGGAGATGAGCCCAGAAGAACATAATGCACATTTTTAAAAAGAATGAAACAAAAAATTGTCTGAGGCAGAGACTGGAAAGTGTATGTGTGAGACTCCTCAGTCTGGGGGGCTGGCCCGGCTGCTCTCTGGCTCTGAGAAATGGGCTCAGGTGGCTGGATGGGTGGGGCCCTGCCTGGATGGAGATGGGCCTTTTGGGAGATATATGCAAATGGAGTTACATTAGACGGGGCACGTGTTTAAAAATGCTGAGCTGCTGAATGGTGTCTCTACTCATGGTCTGGAATAACAGGCCATAATGAGAATACCGAACGAGAGCTCTGACTGCCTTTTATGGGTTAGAGGTTTCCTCTTGCAGTCTTTTATATGAGGTCTGCTGGGGTTTACAGTACATTCTGGTGGCTGGGACCTTCTTAAAAACTGGGACCAAACAAAAAAAATCACCTGGGCCATAATTTAGGTAAATTCAGCCTCGTTGCTTCATTTCCTTGGGTGAAAGGATGTCCCTTTGTACTTTTTCTCTTATACACATAACAGTAGTAACTTCTAGTTGTGGTTTTCTGGTTTTACAATCCATAAAAGGTCACACAGTTGCCTAAACTCAATTACTTTTTACATGATAGAGAATGAGGCTGGGCCCAATGGCTCACGCCCCTGTAACCCCAACACTTGAGGAGGCCAAGACAGGAGGATCGCTTGAGTCCAAGAATTCAAGACCAGCCTAAGAAACACAGTGAGACCCTATCTCTAAAAAAAATTTTTTTTTAATTAGCTGAACATGGTGGCTCGTTCCTGTAGTTCCAGTTACTTGGGAGGCTGAGGTGGGAGGATCACCTGAGCCTGGAAGGTCAGTGCTGCAGTGAGCCAAGATCATGCCACTGCACTTCAGCCTGGGCAACAGAGCAAGACCCTGTTTCAAAAAAAAAAAAAAGAGAGAGAGAGAAAAAGAGAATGAAAAATAAGGCCCTTTGGGCTTGAGACCCTGTCCTCTACCTGGGCCGGTGCCCTTCCCAGGCCCCCTTGGAAATCCACTCATGCCCTGTGGTCTGGGCTCTGCCTTGCCTTCATGAAACCTTCCAGACCCTGGCCCTTCACCAGTGCCTCACTGGTGGCTCATTGGCTGTCTCAAGGTAAGACAATAATGGCATTTTGGTTACAACCCTCAGGAAAGTTGATCATATTCCTACTTTGGATGATTCCTTCCTAAGGTTTATTTTTTTTTCTTGTTTTTAATGGATTGTCTTCTTATTGCAAATGCCACATGTTTCTAATAGAATATTTAATAAATAAGAAAATTAAAAGTACCTGTGATCCTCCTACCTAGGATCTCACTATGTTGCCCAGGCTGGTCTGAAACTCTTGGGCTCAAGCTATTCTCCCACCTTGGCCTCCCAAGTAGCTAGGATTACAGGGTTGTACCACTACACATTTTTTTTTTTTTTTCATTTTTCTTATTCGTGTGTGTGTATGTGTATGTGTGTGTGTGTGTGTATATATATATATAATATGTTATATGTGTTTCCTATGTCAGTAGTCCAATGTCCAAAACTATATTCTAACTGGCATTGTGCATACCATGAGGTCCTTGCCCACCAAAATATGTTTGCTTTTAAACTTTTCTATCATAGGCTTTTCTGACATCTGACTACATTTTGCAGACCAGATTTTTTTTCTGCTTTTTTTAACTTAAAAAAAAAGGTAATGGAACACTTTAGAGAGCTGAAAGAGTATAAAGGACCTCATCTCCATCCCACTCTCAGTCTGAGCCTATGCCATTGAGGTGCACTTGCATGTGTTGAAGTGGTCCTTTGGACTTTCTCATCGCCTCCTTGTGAGCCTTTGGTTCCTCATCCTCAGTGGAGAAGCACATCATTGCTCTGAATGATAGGTCAGCCAAATGCTGCCCATCTCAGGAGTGAATAGGTCCTCACTGAGGCAGGAGAAGCAGAGGCTTAGCAGGGGAAGGGCTGGGGCCCAGCAGAGAGCCACATGAAGAGCAGAGATGCCAGGAGATCTATAGGCCCACCTCTAGATCTGTGCTTGAACTGTTTTTCCTCCCAGGTGCCCCTCTCCTGCTTAGCATCCACCGGGATCCTCCTGGCCTTCCTAGGATCCCCACCCTCAGTCCTGCCTCCCTTTAGCTCCCCATGCACTGGTGGCCGTGCCTTTCACCAGTTGCTCAGCCTCAGCAGCCTCACTGCATCTGCGCCTGTCCACCCACCAGCTGTTTCAGGCCTGGGCTCCCTTTGCTTCTTTGTACTTCCCATAGTGCTCAGTGTGGTGTAGACCTTCAGGAGAGAGTTGCTGGTCGACTTGTCTCGGCAGTTTTCTTAGCTGGAATCTTAATCTGCTGGAGTCATTTTCTTAGCAAAAGACAAAACCCCAGCTCCCTTGCATTTCCAGCACTGAAAGATTTTTCTGTTTCTTCAGTGACTCTTTCCTTCCCAGAATTCTTTTGTAGGAAAGGTTCTGACACCCAGTCTTCATCCCTTCTGCCCTGGGAAGCCCTCACTTGGCCTGTTATAATCCATCAGTCCCACTCTGGAGAGACCAAGGGTGCTCTATCTGAAACTCCAGTTTGCCCACTCTAATAAACCATACTCTCACCCACTCTGGGCCCATTCAGGATGTAGGGACAGTCTTAGTTTGTGTCCTGATGTTGCACTGACTTCCCTGATTGTGGTATCTCATGGGTGCCCACTGCGGAGTGGAGCTTGGTGTGAAGTAGACCTGACACAGGCGCTATGGCAGGAAGAGTGAGGGCCCGATTCCAATCCCATAGTTGTGACTTGACATCGTTTCAGGTGTGGTTCTTGTTTGGGAGCTGGGCCGAGCAGGCAGAGTTCCCAGGATGGCTCGTCCTTGGCTCCCTGCCGTCACTGCTTCTTTCACCCCTTTGCTGGAAGCTGCTGGATCTTTCTCCTTTCACTTTGTGTATACACTGTACCAGGCCAGGGCATCTGGGCTGATCAAGGTAGACCCAATCATGGAGTTTCTCGTGTAGCACAGTAGTTCTCAGCCCTGGCTCTAGAGCAGAAGACTCTGCTGGGGAGTGTACAAAATGCAGGTGTCTGGACCATACCCCCTGGTAGTTTTTTAATAGTAGTGCTGCATTAGAGTTTAGGCATCTGTATTTTTTTTAAGCTGCAGCATTGGTGCCAACGCCAGACCCAGAAAACAGACTACCATATACTGAGCACTTTATCTGTGGCAGTACCATCTGAGCCCTTTCTACAAGTTGTCTATGTCTAGTTTAACCTTCTCAGTAATGCTGGGAATTAGATAAGGTGAGTCCTGCCTCACTGATGAGGAAACTAAGGCACAGATAGGCTGTCGGTGGGCACACCACTCACAAATACAGAACTCAGATTTAAAGCAAGGCCAGGGGCCTTCCAAGCCAGCTCTAACCCCCTATGCCACTGGCCGATCTCTCTTCTTGGACCTTTATTCCCAGCCACCTTCCTGGACACCTCCTCCTGAGTGTCCTTCAGGCACTTCAGACACAGCATACGCTAACTGAACTGGTTAGCTCCTCTCAGAACTTACTTCTTTTCTCTTAATGGCTTTAGCTTGCCACCACTTACCAGCTGCTAAAAATGGAAACCTTACTGGGCTCATCTCCTCCCTTTTCGTTACCCTCTCCACCATCCCAATAAAAAGTTGCTTCCCTACACCATTTGTAGATTCAGATCTCAGAATTTCCTCTCCACTTCTCCTCCTCCATCCTAATAATTCAGTTTTTCCTTACTGGACCATCAATAGTAACCTCCTAAGTGGTGTCTGGGATTTTCGTCTCTCCCTTTTCTTATCTGATCCACATAGCACAGGCAACTGAGCTCTCTTCCTGAGGCACCAGTGTTACCTAATGGCTCTCGGCTACCTATAAAGAAAAATCTCATCCCAGCCTGGCATTCAGCGCACCATACAGCCTGGCCCCAGCCCTGGCCTCCCAGCTGACACTGCATACCCACGGCTCAGCACACTGATATTCCCCCTGTCTACCGATATGCCGTGTTCACCCTCACCTCTTTGCCTTTACTCATGCCCTTCTCTGCTGGAATCCCTTTTCTCCCACAGGTCTACCTAGGAAGCCTCTGTACATTCCTTGGGACAACCCTTGAACATCACTACTTAAAACTCCTCTGATTCCCCTGGTTAATTGGCTGCTGGCTCCTCTGTGCTCCCTCAACACAAATATCTTCCACAGCATGTAACCCCTTTTACTAGAATTGTTTGTTAGCCTCCAAGACACTATGAGCCTTCTGAAAGCAGGGACCTCATTTGATTCTTGAGTCCATAGCAATGAGCATGACAACATAGGGCTCAGCACCAAGTAGGCTTATTGGTTATTAAGACCCTGCTTAGGCCTGTGCACTGCCTATTTTCCTTCTGTTTGGATGGGTGCATAGCCAGAGTAGAATCTTACGGCATTTTGGCTCTGCCATTGGCTCTAAAGAACGCTAAGTATTCACAAGCATATTCCACAAGATGGAAGGGCAAATCAGAAAGCAGCTCTGGCCAGACAGTAAGTCAGATGCCTGAGGGCAGCGGCTCCCAGTTGCTTGTGGATTCACTAAGAAACAAATAGAGATTACCAGTTATTCATAACAATAGCACTGGTATAAAAAAATCAAACTTGATCCCATCAAACAACCAATTAAAATGTGGAGCTGCAAATTTTGATCTGGGGAAACTGGACTGTTAGATAATGATGCTCACCACTGAAAACTCAGAAAGGGAGAAGCTATTATCAGGAAATTTAATATAGACCAAAAAATAGTGAGCCAAATCCTCACTGTTATATAGGAAAGAATGGATTCAATGAAAATAATTTCAGTAAAGTGAAAATATAAAATCAGGAACAATGTCAGTGTTTAGTGTAGAAAATTAATCAAAGAATTCATGTGGCCTAATGGTGTTTCCTCAGAAAAAATTTTTGGTCTATAAATATTCCTTAATGTTGGCATAATTCTGAACACAGAGTCCACATGTTGTTGGTATCAAAATGTCCTGTCCATATGTGTGTGGTTGCTGCTTTCATATAACTATCCCCATTGTAGAGTTTTAGAGCTGAGAGAACCCCCAACCCAACCCTGATACCTTTCATCTTTCCTACAGGGGGCGGTGCCCAAAGGAAATGCCACTAAAGAATTCATCGAGAGTTTACAGTTGAAGCCTGGGCAGGTGGTGTACAAGTGTCCCAAATGCTGCAGCATCAAGCCTGACCGAGCCCACCACTGCAGGTACACTCACAGGGACTCACCTCCTCTCTACTCCTGCCTCCCTCCATCCCCACCAACATGTGCCTCCTAGAGTAGCACTTCCCCAACAGGGGCCGAGTCAACACGAGGATTCCACAGGTCCCCTGCTCTGGGCACAGAGTGATCATTGTGAATCTCCCTCCTGGTCCCTGTGAGCCCTCTAGATTGGAAGGAGCATTTGGTTTGGGCTCAGGACACCTGTCCCAGTACTTGGCTCTGCCACACCTGACATAGGACCTGGACAGGGCCTTTGTTTCGATATATGTAAAATTGAGGGAATTCCTGCTTTTCCTACCTCACAGCTTTATTACAAAGGTACCATGAGAAAAAGCTTTAGAAAATTATTCTGTGAATGTCTAGGACTTGAAGTGAAGGGATTGCCCTTGAATGAAGGCTTTCTTTTAAAACTTCTAAAATTCAACCAAAAAAGAAAGCCATTTCCCCATCTTATCTGTGGTGAGTTTTCTCTTTGTTTTCAGGTTTCTTCTTTATTGTTTTAAATTTTTCTGGTGGGAAGACATATAAGCTAAAAGTGGTGCTTTATTGGCTGGGCACAGTGACTCACATCTGTAATCCCAGCACTTTGGGAGCCAAGGCAGGAGGATTGCTGGAGCCTAGATCTTCAAGACTGGGCAACAATGCGAGACTCTGTCTCTACAAAAAAATTTAAAAATTACCTGGCTGTGGTGGTGCACGCATTCTGTCCCAGCTGCTTGGGAGGCTAAGGGCGAAGGATCACTTGAGCCCAGGAGTCCAAGGCTGCAGTGAGCCAAGATTGCACCACTGCACTCCAGCCTGGGCCACAAAGTGAGACCCTGTCTCTCAAAAAATTTTTATTTATTTATTTTGAGACTGGGTCTCACTCCATCACACAGGGTCATAGCCTTACTGCAGCCTTAGACTCCTGGGCTCAAGCAGTCCTCCCACCTCAGCCTCCAGAGCAGCTGGGATTACAGGCATGTACCACCATACCTGACTAATTTTCTTATTTTTTGTAGAGACAGGGATTCACTTTGTTGCCCAGGCTGGTCTCAAACTCCTGGGCTCAAGTGATCCTTCTGCCTCAGCCTCCCAAAGTGTTGGGATTAGAGATGTGAACCACCTTGGCTGGCATATAGGGAAACTTTAAATGCTAAATTACAGAAATACAAAAATATTACTTGCTCCCCTTTTCAGTGTAGTGTATATGTGTGGGTGGGGTGGGGTTATAGAGAAATGAATCTGCTCCAGGTGTTGGAAATCATTTTTGTCAGGCTGAGCCTGTGGAGACATTTGGGTGTATGAGAGATCTGAACGGCGATTTCTGCCTGGCCTCGCTGCCTGTCTTTCAGAGGAGAGCGGCCAGTCTCCAGCACTCAGATTCCAGAGTCAGCTCCCCAGTACCTGCATGCAGTGCCCGCAGCACCTCAGCCTGCCCTGCCT
The DNA here is from genome assembly GCA_963574635.1 of Cheracebus regulus. Classification (NCBI taxonomy): domain Eukaryota; kingdom Metazoa; phylum Chordata; class Mammalia; order Primates; family Pitheciidae; genus Cheracebus; species Cheracebus regulus. The sequence goes on from CAUYQU010000507.1 coordinate 43,365, forward strand.
CAGCGTCAAGTCATCTATTTTCGTCTTCTTAGTCACCCCTGGAAATCGGGTTTGCTACAGGGATGGCCTCCCTAGATGAAGAAATTAGGGTTCAAAGGGGTTAAGTGAGTGCTCCAAGGTCACACAGCAGTGAGTACTAGAGACAGGTTTGGGTCCCAGTAGTTCTGCCTTTAAGTCTAGACAGGGCTCTTTCCACAGGAACTCCAGTTTGGGAATGACGCACGTAACTTTATGTAGTTGTATGTATGTTTTTCAGTGTGAAAGAGAGAGATCTGTAGACCTCCCCAACTAGTTGTCGCCTGCTTGAGGGTGAGGGCTAAGGAGCCTGGGCGGGGGCCTGCAGCGATTGCTAGCTCCTGTGGGGTTTCTGTCTGTGGGTCAGCTTGCTTCTGAGATCTAATGCAAGGTTTGCCTCCTGTGCCTGAGATGGAGGCGTCAGTCTGGTCTTTTCTTGCCACTCTTGGGCTCAGGACCCAGCTGTTTTCTAACTGTCACTCAGATTTTTTTTTAAAAAAAGCTTGCTTATGTGGTTCCTCAAGATAGATCAGTGCGGTGGAACAGGCTCTGGCCTTGAAGTTGGAGTGGCTGCTGTTGGAAGTCCAGCTCTGTCACTTGCCACACTGTGGACCTTCAGCCAGGTGCTGCATCTTTCTGAGCCTCAGCTTTCTCCTCTGTAAAAAGAGTTGTTTCTTCGTAGTTTGTTGTGAGGATTAAGTATGAGTAACTGTGTGAGTCACCTAGCTCAACAAGTATAAGCTATTGCCAATAGAAGAATGTATATGGAGTTAGGGATGTGCTGGGTTTATAAAGCCTGCACCAGAACAGGGAGGTGTTAACTTTGTATTATAGAAAAGAACTTTTGGGCGGCCACAGTGATTCTTTTCTCTCCCTGAGCCCTCAACTGCCTTCCACTGCCTGGCATTTTTCTCACCGCCTCCTCCTTGCCTCTCTCCCCAGGATGATCCAAGGGAGGTATTCTTGTCTGCTAGTAAACAAATCAGCTCAGGCAAAACAAGAGCTGCTGATTCAGATGAACTCAAGTGAGGATGCCTGTGAGTTGCCTGTTCTTGCCTCAAAAATGTGTGCTGACAACTGCTCCTTTGTGATGGCACATGGTGGCTCAGGCCATCTGGGGACCCACAATTTTGGATAAGCAGAATCCCCATTACACCAGACAGAGTTTGTTTACAGTCGTTGAGCCCAGAGGCTACCTGCCTAGTTAGAGAAAGTTGATGTCGACCGTGCCCACTCAGGTGAAGGTGCACGTGTACACACATGTTTGCGCCCAGCGTTTTAGAATTTGAGACTGTCTCCATTCCCTTCTTTCCGGTGGATCCCACAGATACACCCAGACCTTGGGCCCGTAGGTGTTCCTTCCAGCCCTATGGTATGTCGGGGTGAGGGGTGTCTTTCCTTCCTAGAAGAAGCACTCTGAAACCCCATGCTCTTTCATCCTGGTGTCAAATCTCCTGTTCATAGGGATCATGGAAGCATGTGGAAACTCTGTGGGAGGAGCCATTTATGCTAATGTTGATTGGCATTAGGCTTAAGCTTTCAGAGCTTGTCCAACCCGTGGCCTGTGGGCCACATGCAGCCCAGGATGGCTTTGAATGTGGCCCAACACAAATATGTAAACTTTCTTAAAACATTATGAGATTTATGCACAAATGGTTTTTGTAGCTCATCAGCTATCTTTAGTGTTATTGTTTTCTATACACAGCCCAAGACAATTCTTTTTCTTCCAGTGTGGCCCAGAGAAGCCAAAAGGTTGGACGCCCCTGCTAGGTTCTTCTGCATGAGAAGGGAGAGACCTCTGACTTCGGCAGCTCCCTGCCTCCACACCGCAGACACACACACTGAGACTGAGACAATCCTGGGCTGCTTAGAGCCCCTGACAGATTCCTGTTGTTTTGTCTCTCTCATGGTTATGATTACTGAAAAATTGATATGGCACTTGTTGGTAAAGCATTTTGCATGCATTTTTGGTGCTCACAATGACTCTGAGAGATCAGAGTAATTCTGCTGAGGCCGATTGAAGAACCTAAGTTTCTTTGCCCAGAGCCTATAGTGAGGACCTACTCTCAGATCCCCTGTTCTTTCCACTCCACTGCACTGTCTTTCCCAAAATCGTTTCTGAGCTGGAGCCAGGATGTGGTGTAGTTGTCTTTTTTGCTTATAATTTTAGTCATAGCCAATGAGGAGTAAAATGAAAACCTGTATATGACGCCATGGCTCACTTAATACCTTCCTGCTGTTTTCTTTTTATTTTCCCTACATGAGCATCCCAGTCTGATGTAGTTGAACTCATTTCCCAGGCCTGCTCTTTCCTGTCTGCGGTGTCAGAGACTTCATTCAGCTGACCCTTGCTAAAGGGGGCCCTGGGCTTGGGTCTGAGCTTATAAAAGTGGATTAGACCTGGCCCTGGCTCCAGGAGCCTCCCACCCAAGCAGGGCAAGCACACTTCTCCACCATGATACAGTTTGGTAAGTGTGGGTATAGGGAGAGACAGAATGCCCGTGGGACGTGGCTGTGTTTCCATGCTGAACCATCACCCAGGATGAGCAAGAGAGCCTCAGCCAGCTCCTTTGGGGATGAGTAACAAGTAAGGGCCCTCATACCTTCCTGGAGAGCAAGCACATAAACCTCAGAGAAACTGAGTGCATATGAACCAGTGAGCTTGGTGGATTCTACCAAGGTTTGGGGCCTGAAAAAATGGTAGGAAACCTAGAGGAGGAGGAGAAGGGAAGCATCTGCCTTCTACAATAACGATATAGAAACCTAGAAGGGGCCTGGGAAACCTGGAAGGCCAGGACACAAATACCTCCATTTAGGGCATTTGGTCTTTTTGGTGACTGTTATTGCACACTTGGTCCCTGTGCCATGGGTGCTCACCAGCTGACAGCATCTCATCCACGAGACTCTGGAACTAGTGCTAGAAAGGAATACCAGGAGAGGACTCTGGACAAGAAGGACCCTCAGAGGATAGGGTGGATTTTGGGATTTTGCCAAATGGAAAGAATGAAGAAACTCAGGCATTGAGGCCATCCACAGCCAAATGAGGAAGATGGCTGAGCAAGTGTGCAGAAGAGGCTCTTAGTCTGTGAACTGTGAGCCTTCCTTGGCCCTGTGTTTGGGCTGCCCTGCTATGCCTGGGGAGGGAACACTGCTGAGACCCCTGCCCATGTGCATGCGGTGGGGGCTGGGAATAGGGCTGACTCTGAGGTGATTGATTCCCTGTGGGGTGTCAGGAGTTGTCGGGGGAGGCCCACATTTTTTCTTCTTCCTCATGACAGATGGTGCCTGAGGCGAAACAGCAGGGCAGGGTGTGGCATGTCCTTCACTGCCCTTCTCCAGCACCTGCCTCCGGGCCCTGTCCTTGGCTGCTCCAGGCTCCAGCCCCAGCACCCTTCGAGCCTCTGTGAGCAGGTCAGCCTCTGAGCAGTGCCTCCAGCCACTGTGGGATGGGCCTCACCCCACCCACTCTGCACAGCACCTGGCCCAAGAAAAGGGGTAGTGCGGGTTTGGCATTTCATATCTTTGAAAACAGGAAACACGGGCACCAGCATTTTAGACAACACTTGTGGCCCTCAGCAGGTTGTACTCACTCTCTTTCTCCCTGAGATATGTATTTTTTTAATTTGGAAGCCCAGTGAGACTCAGCCCATTGGGAAGCCCAGCTTCCTGGTATTCATTCCTTGTCTCCAGAGAGGCTGGGAGGAGAGGGAAGAATGGCTTTGCTCTAAGAGCTTGTTTAAACTCTTGGGCAGCTTTCAGAGGATGTCCAGCCACTTGGCACCTCTCTTCCACTGAGCCAACACTGTCTCAAGAGCACCCACTTGAAAACCCTTTTAAAAATCAGTGCAAATGTAAGAGAAACTGCTCAGAAGCCAGGAGCAGGGAGGTGGTCACCCACAGGAGTTTGTTTCCCAGATGGGAGAGGATTAAGAAACCCTTCCTTTCTGAAAGGACATGCCAGAAACAGGCTCTATGGAGGGAGCATGGCACCTGGTGCCTGAGGCCTAGGATGCAGGGAGTACTCACTCTGCACTGTCTCCTGATCTGCACTTTTAAAATTGTGTGCTGGGAACAGGCATTACCAATTTAAAAATATATATTATATATATATATATATATATACTTACATGTATATTCATACTTTTTTTTATATAAAAAGAATGAAAGAGGAAGAGATTTTAGAGAAAGAAACAGCAAAAGAAAGAAAAAAAGAATGAAAGAGAAAGAGGAAGAGATTTTAAAAAAAGAAAAGGAGAAAGAAAGAAACAGCAAAAGAAAGAAAAAAAGAATGAAAGAGAGAAAGAAAGAGGAAGAGAAAGACGGAGAGAGAATGGGATTCTTGTTTTATTGCCCAGGCTAGAATACAGTCTAAAAATGGGTATTAAAAACCTCTTTTAT